>JABGLZ010000647.1:0-24824 GCA_014705045.1 Colletotrichum theobromicola | reverse complement strand
AAAAAAAAAAAAAAGATGGGAACGGATGGAGAGATGCAGCCGGTGCCTCATGCTGCGCACCCTGGGAGGCAGCCAATGAGGACTTTTCTGCCTCATCATCTCGGACCATCATTCACGTCCATCTCCTCGGTGGCCAATGACCAATGGGCTTCATCTTTCGGTGAGACTGTTAGAGGCTCTCCACCAAGAATCGCGCGAGGTTTTAGCGAGGGCATGTTCAGCGAATCCCAGAACAGACGGCGACACGGCGACCCCGCTCTGTGTTGGGAGGTGAGATGAAAAAATAACGAAAAATTTGTCCATTTGTTGTCTAAACAAACGGCGGCGGCCAATCAGTGGCGCGGTGTTAAGAAGCTGCGGCAAAAGGTGTGAAATCCTAATGAGAGGCCCCAACCAAGGAGCGCCTCCCAAAAAGCCATTCTTGTCCCACTTTATATGCAGCAGCCAGTCAATGCCCGACCATGGGATGTGGACACTTTGTTCCAATCGAGGCAAAGGGCAAAATGAGGGTGGAGCCGAGTCTGAGTCGGCGGCGTCGTCCGTTCCGTCGGCGGGCAAGAGAGACGGCTGCTAAGAATGTGAGGCCTCTGGAGGGAGAAGACAGAGAGAGAGACAACATCAAACAAGAGTCGTCGTTGAAAGAAGCTTATCAATCTTGCGGAAGCTTCTTGACAAGAGTGATCAGCCTCCCTGAGTCTTTTGAGCCGCAACAATGTTGGGCGCGTGCGCCTCCTTTTTTGATTGGCAAGGTTGGCACAGCTCTGGGCGCGACGGCACTCACTGCTGCTGCTACTGTTACTCTCTCTTCTCTCTCACACACACACGTGCTGAATGGGCGATGGTGTTTCATTCAGATAGGCAGGACGCGCGCAACAACCCATGTCACACACATTCCCGCTGGCCAGTGCCAAGAGGCCTCTGGCACCCGTGTGGATAATGGCATGACGCCGAGTCTGGCGGCGTATCTCCTTCCGACCGCTTGATTGGAACGGGAGCGAACAAAGGGCCCACGACCGCCGTATACGGCCCCAGTAGCAGCGGGACCGAAGCAGTGGGGGCGCTCTCACTCTCTCGGTCTTCCAATCTCTGCCGTTCAACCGCGATTCGTGGCCCTTGGCACCCACTAGGAGGGCCGGGGGGGCCTTGAAGGCGTGCAGTGGTTTGCTGCACGTTTTCTGCAAGGCTTTTGGGCGGATGACGTAGTGTACGCGCTGTTGGCGACGAATAATGTTCGCCCGGTGTTGCAGGCCAGGCCTTGTCGATTGTCAGACGAGGAACTTCCGCAAACGGAATACGACGTCGGCTGGCCTCGGCTATGGTTCGCGAGAGGCCGAGGGAAGAGACAGGTCTCACCGTCTTATCTAATGCCAACGCCGCCACGATCAGTCCGAGTCGAAGGGATTGGATCGAGTCTAGGCTGTGGCTGGTGACAAATGATTGAGCTTGGTGCTCAGCTGGTGTGTTGCCCAGCATCGCCCCCAAACGCTATGTTTCTCTTTTCGCCTTCATTGCTCGGCAAACTGGCCACAACCAGCTAATCCGAAGTCCTTCAGACGAAACTGCAATCCGATGACCACCTATGATTGACGTGATTATCCAAAAGCTCTCAGGCGACGTGATCAAATGCTTCCGGCTTGATCCCGGCTCCGCTCATGTCAGGCCGACCCCATCACCAGCGTCCGAATCGACTTTTCATGCGTGGAATCGTACCATAGACTCTCGGCAGAACCCCGAGCGCGAGAATTCACAGCTGAATGCACTGTGCTGGCTGAGATGGGTCATTCCACAATGAGCAGACTTTCCATCTGAAGACGCTGTCGAATATTCCAACCCTATTTGTTTCTACAATCATCAAACGCAGCTCAGAGTTGACTCCGGTACGAGTACGGTAAATTTGCCACCTTCTCCCAAAGCGGAAGCACGTTGCAGCGCTGTTCCAAAGCTCCGCTGGGGGGGAGACTACATCAATACGAAATCAAAGATGGAAAGCAGACCAGCTTCTGTTCTGGGTCCCAGAATGGCTTACTCCGATCTAGAGCGTACATTTGATGGTGAAGATGAATGCCGTTGAATGAAATGAGGCTTATCAGCTATATCAGCTATATCAGCCTCGGACTAAACGCCGTCTCGACGGCTTCTAGATGACAGCTGCGGGAGCTAGTCTCAATAAATCCAGCCATCTCGCGCAATCGTTTCCCGGAAGGATTCTATCCCAGCGCCAGTGGCTGCACGAATATAGGGTCTAGAGCCTCTTGATAGACTTCCACTGCATGTCAGAGTAAGGTTGGTAAGACGCCTAGCGCCCTGTTCGACCAACGGAGATACTTCTCAGATTCGACGCTTATAAGTCTTTCTCTTGGACATTCATTTTGCAGTGTTACAGTTTACATGCCGTCCAACGACAACGTTGTCTAAGTAGAGCTAGGAGATAGTTCTAACAAGAGTCCATGATGCTAGTCAAGTCTGTCGATTAATCAAGACGTTCTGATCAACAGCTCGACGTGAACGAAGCAAAAACGACAATTGTTGAAAAGACTGTCTCGGAGTTCGGGCAGCATGCATGCGTGCATCTACTTGCAATCCAATGACAGTACCCAGCTTTGCTATGTACATCCGCAGTCGAGATGGTTTGTCAACAACTGCCTCACTTAGAATCGGCAAGATGTTGAACTGGGCCGACCGTAACCAAGACAGAAGCTCGCCATTTAATCAAAGCACGCACTGTTGGCAATATAAGAAGCATTAAGCTCGAAATTCTACTCAACATTAGGCCAATGATTTCGAGTTCAAATTGAATCATCTAATGAATAATCACTTTGTTCAAACTTATCACACCCTCTTCGCATGCTCGACCATTACAATTCTCAGCTTGTCATATCGATATGCAACCTCAAAGGTGCCATTTCAAAACGTTGCTCTCATGGCAGAAACTGTGCGACAATTCATGCGAAAGTATTAAGAGAACAACTAATAGCTCTATATGTGTTTGCGACCAAACCCTGAAACTGCGGAATCACGGTATGGTGGTGCTAACCTCTTCCAGAGGTTGCGACAACATTTCGCGACTCGATCGTTCTGGCTGAATGGCGTTTTCCTTCCGCACCATACATCTCGGGCGACGGACGCAGAACAGGTGACCGTCGCTCTTGAGTGAATTAACAAATCACGCATCCGGTTTCCAGCGTAAACAAAGCAGCAGCCAATGGCGTCGCACAACCGCTCTAGGGCTCGTTAAGTCCAGGTCTGGTAATGGTGGGAATGCTTCTGTTTTCTATTCGTTATTACCGGTAGGCAGCCATGAGCGGTGATATCATAATAAGCCGTCAAGGCATGCACCCCGAATGATTCTTTTGTCTACATCTCTCAGATTTCATAATTGATATCCATTTCAGCACTCCGCGGGAAAATTCCCTATCAAACCAACCAGACTCGCTTTCCTATCAACCACGCAAGCAATCTACAGGGCCCCTTGACGCCGATAAGAACACCATGTCGCTGCCAACCACGACTGAAATTAGCGCCTCGCTTCCCCCGGAATACACGGAAGACGCATCCGACGTCCAAGAAACGTTGCCGCCCGACACCCTGCGTCGCGCAGACCGCTTCGTCCACTCAGCCAACTCCGCCGAGGCAGACTCTGGTGTCTACGAGACCAATCGCGAGATAGACTCCCTCCGCGAGAACGACCGCAGGATCGAGTTCAGCCGCATCGACTACTCCCTGAAGCGGAGGGGCGGCGACTCCACCGCGGCCCCAGAGATCGTCGCGCACCCCAAACACGTCTTCAACATTGAGCGCCCGCCTCTCGTCGTCCAGGAGCCCTTCGCGTACTACATCCGAGCCGTGTCGCGCAGCGGGATAGGCGCGGTCGGGGTCAGGTTCTCTAAGATCGGGAAGGGCAGCATCTGCAAGGCTTGGCTCGTGAAGAGGAAGCTCAACGCGACGAGCGACTGGGAGGCCAAAGAGCTGCTTTTTGACGTGAGGATCAACAATGATGTGTGCGACTGGTTGGACGATAGCGGCAGGCGTCTCGCAGTTGAAGAGTCGAGGGATGGCATCAACAGCTTGAACATCTTGGTGCCTTTAGAGAGGGCACTGCGCGATGCGCTTGTCGCGACTTGGTGCGTGCGCCGCTGGGAATGCAAAGCGCTGGAGTACCACCAGAAACGAACATGGAAGAAAAGTAAGTCGACTTTTCTTCTGGAATATTGTATTGAGACTCGAATTTGGGCATGAAACTTACGCTCACAGGGAAACACATCATGGAGACTTGCACCTTCGGTCTTCCAGGGAGAGGTGGGCGGTGAGATGTAACAAATCAATCATTCGATACCCGTCATGCTTTCCTCATTGTCCGTCTCCCCTCTCCGTCCGTTGTAGACTTCTGTCCGTTGCCCAGTGATCGGGTCCGAGACGGGAATCTAGAAGTAAGACCCACTTTAACACTCGGAGCTTCCGAGGCCGATGCCGGCCACGCCACGGCGATTCTTCCGGCGAAAATTTGCGTTGAGAAGGCGCAAACCAGTAAGCCGCGCTCAGAGCTCTGACATCATCGCCCCCATTCAAACATCCATCATCAACAGAGTCTCTCCCCGAACCCGTAAAATTCAAATCTCCGACCTCATCCGCCTGACAGCTGCAACCGTCAATTCTTCCCCGCAACCGAATTCCTGCAACCGAGCCACATTCTTCAAGCCCCTGCAGGATCACCGCTGCGCTGCAACTCGACCCGCTTGGCGTCGACTCACCTCACCTCACCGCGACTCACCTCACTCTCAACCTCCCATCGCCGACGCGCAAACCCACCATGGACGGACCATACTCTCACGAACTGACTGTCGCCATCGCGGCCATCCAGCATGCCGCAAGACTCAGCCGGCGCGTCCTCGTCGCCTCCGACAAGGGCGTCGTCACGAAAGAGGACCTCAGCCCCGTCACCGTCGCCGACTTCGCCATCCAAGCCCTGCTCACATCAACCCTGCACGCCGCATTTCCCGGCGACAAATTCGTCGGCGAAGAGTCCGCGGCCGACCTCCGTGAGAACCCGGAGCTCCTCAAGTCGGTGTGGGCGCTCCTGCAGCAGGTCGCGAGCGAGAGGGAGCCGGATTCCCTGTGCAAACTGCCCGAGTCGCCTGAGCAGATGTGCGAGATGATTGACTGGTGCGGCCTGGGCGACCCCTCGCCAACGGGGAGGTTCTGGGTATTTGACCCCATCGACGGCACCAAGACCTTCGTCAGAGGCGAGCTCTACGCGATCAACGTGTGTCTCATGGAGGACGGCAAGCAGAGCGTCGGCATCGTCGGCCTGCCCATGCTCGCGGCGGACGCCAAGGCCCCCATCAACAACGACAGCATCGACCCCACCAGCACAGGCAGCATTATGTTCGCCATCAGGGGCCACGGCACATACATCCGCGCGTTGCCCGGGCCGCTGGACCTCCAGCCGACAAAGATCCCACGCCACGCGGACGGCGACAACCATCCCCTGGTCTCGGTCACCTGCATCGACGGCTCCGACTCGGCGGTACCGGGGATCCACAAGAAGGTTGCCGAGCGCCTCGGGGTATCGTACCCCGGCAACGACTTGCTCGGCTGGGTGTTGCGGTGGGCGGTGCTCGGCTTGGGACAGGCGAACTGCACTTTCTGGGCGTATAGGAGGCGCGACCGTCTGGCCAAGATTTGGGACCACGCTGGCGCCATGTTGCTGTTCGAAGAGGTCGGTGGTAAGGTCACGGATGTCGATGGAAACCCGGTAAACTTGGTTGCTGGCCGGAAGATGGTGGCTAACTACGGCTTCATTGCGGCGCCACCGGCGGTCCACGAGAAGGTGAGGGCCGCCGTGAGGGAAACCCTCGAGGCCGAGGGCCATGCCCACCTCCTGGGTTAAATGTACAGTGATCAGTTCGGGACCAATGTTTCATTCGCTTCAGCGTTTAGAGTAACGAGTTACACGACGCATGAATTATTCAGCAGAGAGGAAGCGGTAAGACGGCTTGTCAGTAGAAGCTCAAATTAGATTCGCAGGATAATTGATGAATTCAAAACTCAAACTATTGCTCGAAGGGACCATGGTCTCTCTGAACCATGCATACGATGTGTACAATAGTCATTTTTCATCCGACTGCCTTACGAGGATACCCAATCAACTAGCCTACCAGCTTCATCGGCACGCGCTGTCAACCCTGCAATACGTGGTAGCCATGGGCGGTGCGGGCTGACTGGAGAGGGGTCCTTTTCTCTTTGCCCTTGTCTAGAGTATTGTGACATCAGTCTGGCGCGACCAACACAAGCTGAGTTTACAGCTGATTTGTCCTATCTGGGTGAAGCTGCCTTTTCTTCGGTTCACACTTCTTAGGATCAAGACGTGACACGCTACCGATGCTTGGTCGAGCCAAGGAAAGCAAATCGAACCAAGACGGCATCGAAGACTACTCTGATAGGATTCATCTTATAGAATCCTTCTTGGGGTCAAGTGAGAAACATGCTGTTCCACAGTCACCCCGTGATCCCTCGTCTACGGTGCCTCGTCTACGCACCTGGAAGTGAGCAGGCCCCAGCTTAAGTCTACGCCCATATCCTCCCTAGATCGGGCACCCCTTTATCCCGATCTATTCCATGTACGAGCTCGTGGCGATTCTGAAGCCCGAAAGTTGAGGCCACGACGAGCACTCAGAGGCAGAGGAGCAGCGCCTTTGCATTGGACAATTCATGTCGTTCTCTACATATTAGGATGAAGATCTGATGAGATTAGTCTTCACCAACAGCTTGAGGTCGACAATAGAAGTCGCTAGATTTCCAACATACAGGGGGATTAGTGGCTTATGGTATGCATAAGTACAGATAGAAGTGGCTTCATATAGCCTTGTTCTACAAATGCCTGGTACGTACAGAGAGTTTAGGATGAGAAACGGACTGAACTCAGTGAAGTTACCGCTGAGCGGCTCCATCCGCAGCGTTAAGTCGTTAACAGCCGTTAAGACAGGCAACATTCAATTGTAATTGCGATGTTGAAATTTGTGGGCTAAGCCAATCCGGACAACAAATTCACCCGTAGGAGCGTTGTCGCGAGTGCTGATGTTTGTCCATGTCGGTACTCCGGCGACATGAGACGGCGTGGTATGCACGATCTGATGTTTCAAAGGTCCGATGAGAGAAACGCACAACAACCTTAACAGATCATCTATCCAAACGTGGGACGACATGATGGAAAATTTTCACTCGTCTAATGTCTTTTGGTCAATACTTTGTCAGCGTGCAAGGGAGTCAAGGCAGTCAGTCAAGCCGAACAGAGGACGGGATGCACCGACATGACAGGTCCCCTGACAGTGGATCGAAAATCCTTCGCTAGCAAACATCGCATCCAAGCTACCTACGTGTGACGGCAAGGGATGAACATGTCAAACAGCAGGACTGTTCGTGCGCCCCAGATTCGCGGGGTTCTTTGACCCCCGATGGCGCGTGTTCATAGCTTTTGGTCGCTGCGCGCTGCCAGGGCGATCTTGGCGCCGCAGGGGCGAATGCAAGCACGGCCGATGACAATCAACAAGAGTGCTCAAGTCTACAGCAGCGTACAGATTATTGAGCAGAGGCTTGGGCTGAACAAGAGCACCCCCAGGATCTGTTCAATCAATCACAGCAGACAGCAGCAGACAGCGATGATGCTGGCATGCAAATTCCAGCAGCAGAAGCAGTGGCCCTCAGGTACCGATGAAACCAACAGAGAGCTCTGTCTCGTCGGTCTACAAGCCCCCAAGGCATTGCGAGTCTGTTCATCAGCATGTTACCTGAAGGACGATTGCTCCATGATGGCGACCGTTGAAGGAAGATAAAAGCCATCGGACGTCCTGTTAATGCTTTCGTCTGATTTCGCGTAGTTCCGATCACCTTCTACTGATCCCTTCTCATTCTTGTCCGTTATCCCTTTCTTCCCAAGGCTTCTGTGCCTTCACAACCGCAATCATGAAGTTCCTCCCACTCTTCGTCACTCTCACCACAACCGCAAACGCACATTCAATTTTCCAGAGACTAGCAGTTGACGGCGTAGACCAGGGCCAACTAAAGGGAATCCGCGCGCCAGAAGACGACGGCCCGATCACCAGCGTCGACGACGCCGACCTTGCCTGCAACAAGAACCTCGAGTTCCTCGACAAGAGCGTCATCGCGGTTCCCGCCGGCGCCAGCGTTGGCACTTGGTGGGGGCACGTCATCGGCGGTCCGATGTACCCAGGCGACGATGATCATCCTATTGCACTAGACCACAAAGGTAAGGACTGAGCTTCGGCCTTTTTGAGGCAGCACGCATGCTAACCCGGAAGAAGGTCCCATGATGGCGTACCTTGCCAAGGTAGACAACGCGGCGGAAGCCTCATCTACCGGGCTGAGCTGGTTCAAGATCGCGGAGAGAGGCCTGAAGGACAACAAATGGGCGACTGATCATCTAAGGGCCGATGACGGGTGGTTCAACTTCACGATGCCTTCGTGCGTTGCGTCCGGGGACTACCTCATGAGAGTTGAGATCCTCGCGCTGCAGGAAGCATTTGAGGGGCGAGATCAACCTCAATTTTATCCGGAGTGTGCACAGTAAGTGGTCCTCGCTATCCTTAACCTACTCGGCCCAGACATTGACGATGATACAGAATTCATGTCAAAGGGTCCGGTACTAATACCGGCGTGGACTTTGCCAAATTCCCTGGGGCGTACCAGCGCAAGGATCCAGGCATTGTCTTCGATATTTACGATGATAAGGGCGGATTAGACCCCACTGGGAAAACGTATAGTATTCCGGGTCCTAAAGTCCTGGCTTGTTGATGTGCCGGACAGCAGACCGACGGTGAAGCAATGACCGTACGTGCTTTTAAGCCACAACATTTCAGATTCTCGCGTATTTACAAAATGAACTGAATAGACATAATCTTTGTGTTTCAATAATCTTTCCATCGTATTCTGATCGCGTAAGGAGAATGATTTTCCGGAACTCGAACACCTGGCATGGGACTCGCAGCTTTCATCGAAAAACTTCATCCATTCCTGATTCCTGACGACTAGATGTTAGGTGATTCCGGAGCTAGCAAACCGAAACATCAATAAACTGGGAAATTTCCATAGCAATCCGAGGTGTCAAACATCACTTGTTAGTTCATATTGGCTTGATATGTACTTCATTAAGCCAAGCAAACAAGTCCTCAATACCCTTCGAATTGCATTCGATTTTCCCGCCTGAATCAAATACTCCGACCACTCTTTCGCAAAACGCGGTAGTAGCGGACTAGATGTCGTAGATGAATCAGATTAATGTATAAGAAATACTGGATACGCGTATTACTTATTCACATCTCGCGCATACATGTTTCCATCCCAATTCTAGAACGCAGACAACGAAGGTTTGGGAGTACTAATAAGTGAGGCTCATGCATTGTCGAATTCAGTCTTAACCCCTCTCAAGCTCCGATATCCCCGTAAGGCCTACTAAGTTCGTTGCCGAGTCGCTCCCGAGGCCGGCAACTAAATCCGAGGGTTATCTTTGGTTGCACCCAGGAAGTTGGGTTTTGATAGACCTTCCTGTTGAGTTTGTCCCCATGTGTGGCCACAATTCATCATCCAATTAAGATCCATTTGACCTAGGAATTCCGAAATGGTTGTCAGAGGGAACTGCTTTGACGAGTTGACTTTTGCTAACATCTGTCTTGTTTACAGAGGTTAATCAACGGGCAGTGATACTTCAAGATTGCCACATTTTTAACAGCAGCATGTAACTGATTCACGACTTGGCTCAGAGACGTGAATATCGCGATCAGAGTCAGGTCTTGGTGCTGAGATGCGGACGTGTACCGCAAAAGAGTCAGTGGCAGATATTCGTCGTAGATCTCATGCTCTCCGTGGAGCCGCGTCTATGCAATTGAGGTTGTGGGCTTGACAGTGAATTCCATTGACAGTATCGCGCAACAAACTGCAAAGACACCGGTGCTATCAGTTAAGGAGATTCTTCCAGATAGGTCATTGCGAAACCGATGGCTGATAGGTATGACTGGTGCTTCTTCATTACTTGACGCGAGATGATCTACGACGAAGTTGCAGATCACTTTACGTCGACCAAAGCTTGGCCCAAGAAAAGTCTTTCGGGCATCTTTTATTACCCGTTCATGCCCCGCCGAGAATGTCACACAACGGTTTGGTCAGAGAAACGAAGAATTCTTGGCCCGAATCCGAAAAAACACTGGCCCGGCAGGCGTGGTGGAACCAGGATGGATCGATCTCTACCAGCGCCGGTCGCTGCTCCGCCAAGATTCACTCCGGCAAGAGTCGCAAACGTCTGTGACTGCCGCGGACTTAGGGATTCAAGACTCCTGTCCATAGTGTAATGTTTGCGCCTCACGGGGATTGTGTGAGTCCCGGGTAGGTAACATTGCAGGTGTGGCTGGTGTTCTATCGACGGCTTAGCCGCTTAGCACTTCCGCGTATTCGCTAATCCCTTCTCGCATCCAGAATAGCTGAGAGGCCTTATCGAGTATCAGCAGCGACTGATCAGCGGCAGCCTGTGAGCTAGTGCCATGTTTGTTGGCGCCGCCAGAATTTTCTCTGGCACTGGGGCCAATCCCGCGTCCCATGGCAATCCCGGGGTCACTCGCTGTCGCTTTCTCATGTTCCCATCGAGGAGTCATGAACCGGGATTCAACAGCGGGTTCTTGCAACTGTCCGGCGCTGCGGCAAGACCCGCGGCTCTTGCATCTTGGGCGGGTTACGCCAATTTTAAAGACCTGGACCTTATTTCCCCGCAGGGGCCCAGTAAGCGGGAGCGCCACCCTCCGGCGCAAGTTATGCAACGTCCGGCTGGATTTATGCAAGCGCCGGGTCCAGATGACTCCATTATCGCGGACGTCTAGAAGTTTGGGAAGAGTCTTAGCACGATTCGGGGTTAGCGATGTTGAAGTGCGGCCAGTCGCATGGCTCACTGTCTTGAAATCTCGAGCGTAGAACACGCACTTTCTCGGAGCTGGCTGAGGGGCTTATGTGAGCTAAAGCTTGCTATGTATGTACACTCATACATCCATAAGGACTAATGCTATGGGCGCACGAGTTGTCACGGGCCGGTGTTCAAGCTTAAGATGATGCTGTGACCATTCCACGTGTGTAATATGTGCATGTTAAGTTGACGCAACACTCGTAATTCGTATCACGACTCTGTGCTCTTTCCATGACGATACGACGTAAATCGTGAATGCGAAAAACCAAGGGGCCCAGGGCAATGGTTCTCCGGATTTAAGAAGCGTTACAATGCCCGAAGATCTGGCCCGATCACGAAAGGGGTGGCTCATCCGATGGAGAGGTTTGACAGCAAACACGATGCTTGGGCCAGGCGCTTTTTGACAGCAGTCAGATTTTTCTCTTTTGCGAGGACGGGGACCCAAAACATGAGTCGAATGGCATGTTGGGCGAGCCATCTGGAAATAGGGACCAAGCAGAATTCCGTCCCAAAAAGATTGTCCAAACCCCGTGTCTTGCCATGTCAACGCCGCGTCTCTCATCAAATGGTTCCAAGCCGTCAAGCCATCAAGCGGGATGGACCCCTGTCGCCGTTCGATCTTATCCAATCGCGAGCGAGCTCGCCTTCGCATTCCCTGGGTTTCTCGGTTTCGGTTTCTTTTCGCAATGGGGTGGATCGAGCCTAGCCCCAGTGCAGCGCGCAGCGGAGCAAAACCAGGCGAACGGGAAGGGCGCAAGGGCCTGGGATCTGCACAATTTTGTGCACCGGAGCTGTCCCCCCCCTTGTCGTCACCCGCAGCGCGCCTGCGTGCTCGTGTGTCTCCCGTGATAGATATAATGTTACGGTTCCCCTTTGCTGATAGTTGCTGGGTTTCTTTTGAGGCTCGTGCCAAGCGCTTCTACTCGACGACAACAGTCAAACTTACGAACAACGCCCTAAGCTCTCACCTTACCAACTTACACCAAGCGCACACACTCCCGCTTATCAGAGTCTCGATTTCCCAAGTCAACTCAGCATGGCGGAACCAAGGCCTTCGGACTCTGCACCGAGAGATGTGGACGTGGAGAAGGGAATCAGCCCCAACGCCTCCGACCTCGAGGGCGCAACCATTAGACCCGAATCTGGCCCCGAAGCCGCATTAAATCCAGACGATGCGCCGAAAGAGAACGACCCCAATATCGTCGACTGGGACGGTCCCGACGACCCTCAAAACCCCCAAAATTGGCCCGCGAGCCAGAAGTGGATGAACATTGCCGTTATCTCTATCTTGACACTTGTAACGTAAGTTGGATCCTCTCTGCTATGCTTCGAGTTACCCCTGCTAACAGCCTTAGACCACTTGTAAGCAACTCTACATGCGCCAATCATGTTCAGTGACTGACCTTGTTGCCAGGGCTCTTCAATGTTCGCACCCGGTATTCCCAAGATCATGGTCGAATTTCACGAAACATCATCCATGACAGCCACCTTCGTTGTTTCCGTCTACATTCTCGGTTTTGCATTCGGGCCCCTTATGGTCGCCCCTCTCAGCGAAGTCTACGGCCGCAGACTCCTCTACAACTGGGGTAACGTCCTGTTTACCGTCTTCACCGTCGGAGCCGCCCTCGCCAAAAACATGCCCATGCTCATGGCTTTCCGATTCCTCATGGGCCTGGCTGGATCTGTGCCCATCACTATCGGTAGCGGCAGTATCGCCGACATCATGCCGATCGAACAAAGAGGCCGCGCAATGTCGGCATGGGCTATGGGACCTCTTCTTGGCCCCTGCATCGGGCCTGTTGCTGGCGGGTATCTGATCAAGGCAGCTGGCTGGAGATGGATTTACTGGCTTGTGGTCATCGTGGTATGTCACCATTCGGGATCGTGGAAATCGCTTATCAGTTCTAACCCATCTAACAGGGCGGTGTTTTTATCCCCCTTTCCTGGTTCCTGATGAAGGAGACTTTCGCCCCTGTTCTTCTTGAGCAAAAGACTAAGCGTCTGCGCAAGGAGACTGGCAACGAGAACCTTCGCAGCAAGCTTGAAACCGAGGCCAAGGTTTCCGACAAGTTCAAGTTTGCCATCATCCGCCCTCTGAAGCTCCTTTTCGCCACCCCCATTGTCACTCTCATGGCTCTCTACGTTGCCGTCACCTACGGCATTCTGTACCTCCTCATCACGACATTCTCTTTCGTCTTCAAGGACTACTACGGATTCGACGAGGGAACCGTTGGTCTGACTTTCCTTCCTGCCGGTATTGGCATGATCATCGGCGTCGGCACCTTCGGCACCCTCACCGACTACATCGTCAAGAGGAACAAGGACAAGGGCTTGCCCCACAGACCCGAGATCCGTCTGAGCCCTGCTATGGCCATGCCTTGCGGTGTCGTCCTCCCTATCGGCCTCTTCCTCTATGGCTGGACTGTCGAGAAGCACGTCCACTTCATCGTGCCCATGCTGGGTGTCGTAATCTTTGCCGCTGGTCTCATGGGTGTCATGGTACGTACCCCTACTGATTACCGGGACCACACGAGCGTATTGCTAACAAAGTATTGCAGACCTGCGTTCAGAACTACCTCCTCGACGCGTACCCTCGCTACGCAGCCTCTGTCACTGCCGCCCTGGCTGTTCTCCGATCCCTGGCTGGAGCCCTCCTGCCTCTCGGTGGTC
The DNA here is from genome assembly GCA_014705045.1 of Colletotrichum theobromicola. Taxonomy (NCBI): domain Eukaryota; kingdom Fungi; phylum Ascomycota; class Sordariomycetes; order Glomerellales; family Glomerellaceae; genus Colletotrichum; species Colletotrichum theobromicola. The sequence continues at coordinate 11,194 of JABGLZ010000647.1, read as the reverse complement.
TGGAGATGTACAACGCCCTTGGTCTCGGCTGGGGAAACAGTCTCTTGGGTTTCATCGCCCTCGGCCTTGTCCCCATTCCCCTCCTCTTCTATCTCTTCGGCGAGCGCATCAGGAACAAGTTCAAGCCCAACTTGTAGAGTTTTGAAGCATAGGTAGCATGTCGATCTTTCATGGCGTCGGCGTTTGGTTCAGTATTAGAGCATGACTTGCATTAGATGGATGGCATGAGACGAAAGCGGCTACGGCCCGCATCTGGTTGTAATTGTTTGGTGGGCGAAAATTGCTATTGAGACTGGGTGGAGAACACTCATGGTCACATTTACTGTACATATTTGAATGACATATGGCATCGAATAGCGAAGTGAACCTAATAAGTGCGAGACAATCATGATCCTTAGTCTCGTGGTGATTGCATGAATGCCTGAGAACCATAGCAGAGCATTCTATTCTGTGTCAAACGACTGAACTTCACCAATCTCCACGTCGGTGTGTTGCATTCTCGTTCAGTAGGCCCAGGAAATGCTGTTGTTCGCGGTACCAGTCACCCAATCCAAACCCCTCCGCACCGAAACTATCGTTATCATGCCGCGTTGTCTCGAGACCGTAAGTGTTGGTAACGTCGATATCAAGCAGAGACTCAAGTGAATATTGGTTCATGCTGCCATCCGACCCGCCCGTCCTTGACTCGATATGAAGGCGTGCTGCCCTGCAGAGAAGTTCGTAAAGCCGGTGTGGATGGGTTGAGCAATCAGAAGCTAGGTCCTCCGGCTGGAGCGACCTGGCGAAACGGTCAAGAACGGCTAGGTCTGCGTCATCGATAGTCCGCACCGCGTGGAGAAACAACACACTGAATGAGACGAACGGCATATTCAGAATCGCCCTATCAAGTTAGCACAACAATTGAGTCCTGTTTCTTTTGAACGAACATGCACCCGGATATGATAGGCCGACCAAAAAAGGACCACAGGCAAAACTGAAGGAGATATAAGATACTAGGTATCCTTAAGGAGTTTCAGAGCCCCAGAGCACATACCAACTAATGTACTTATTCACAATTTGAGGATCAGTTCTGCAATTGCGGATGCTCGTCATGCACTGATGGTGGATGTCGAGAGTTAGGCGAGCAACTGCAACGCATTCATCGGAGGCGCCGCTTGGAGAGCTCCCGGCCGAGGGTATCGCTCTGAGGATCAAAGTGAGAAGTGATGTATGACAGACCAAATGGCACTGCAAATACAAAACACGCAAAGGATCGTCACCCTCGTCCGGGTCGCTCTTGTTAGCATTCTGAAGCCAAGGATCAGCGACAGCCAGTCTTCGTTGCATGTCTTAGGCCAACCAACCTCCATGTCTACGTGGACGTCTCGAATTATCTCCCGCAGTTGAGCTGCGAGCAACTCGGCGTCGTGCCCCCTATCGAGAACTGGTCGTGACAGGCCCAATGGGCTGTAAAGCTGTTCATAGGCCCTTCCTTGAATCCTGGCCAACTTGATGCTCCTTGGTTGATCATCTGGGTTGAATGAAAATGATATATCGAAGTCGCGAATGTTGGGGGGTCGATCGAGCTGCAAAGACAATCCCTTGTCAAGTGAGTAAACAGACCAGAAAAGGCTCTCTTGCATGGCAAATGACGTAAAAGGGCCGTCAGGAGATCTCCTTTGTGGGCTGGTTCGGTGGTAACCCAGCGTCTGGCACATACTAGCGGCAGATGATATCAGAGACCAAGCTACCGTTGCTTTGGCGTTCTCCATAGCGTCGTAGGCCTTCCCTAGTTAGTCATTACTATCTAGTACTTGTATGGTCAAAACCTACCGCTATCGTCAACGCAGCAACCCCATCCATAGATGCCGTGAGTAAGAGTGGAAGCCTAGCGACCGCTTCGTGGAGGTTCTTACGGCACATCAGCCAGTGCTCCCGGTAGTCGTCAAGACCGGTAGTAATAAGGTGCTCGGCAAATATGTAGGTGAGATAGCCGTTGGCCAAGACGAAGTCGATCTCGGTGTAGTCGTCGATGGCAAAGTACATCTTTCTGCATACTTCTGCGAAGTATTCTGTCGGAAGTACTCGCGAGATTCGAGCTATGCGGAAGAAATGCTCACGCGCTGCTGGTATAAGAGAAAAGTATCATCTTGATGGCTGATAAAGGCTTACCTCTCACCCAACGCAAAACCTCGAGGACATCTTTGACAGGAGGCATCTGATCAACCTCATCGTGTCCTCCTTTGACAACATTTCTGTCGCGTGAGGTATCGGTTCCGCCAGGCGATGGCTCCTCCAGGGTACGTGTGAGATCAGTCAAGGAAGAGACGACCTCAGATGTCTCTGGGCTTTGTCTGTCTGACGTAACTGTCCCGTCTTCTAACACAGACTTCAAAAGGTCGATTACATGAGCTGAGTGGTCGAATGAGGACACATCGGTGGCGATGGTGTCTCGTGTGGTTAAGGGTTGTGCGGCAGTTTCTGGGGCATTACCAGCAACAGTCTTAGAGATTGATCTTGGAATCTGTGCTGAATCCAGATTCTGTAGTATCAGCTTGATACCGTCGATACCTTTGGCAATATCGTCAATCTTCTTCTCGCTGGAATAATGGGGGGTGGGTCATCAGCAACTGCGTGTCCAAGACCACAGCTATGCTGCTGTAATCATCCGCCAAGTATGCGTTACTCACTACTGGGCTGATATTAACACCCTCTGCTTGGGCGGTGATGTGTTGGACGCAACTGCGCTGTGGGTGCAGCTGACTTTTGCCACAACGCAGTTGGAACACGGCGACCCTCTGTCACAGCCAATCTACCCGTCTCCGACATCAGCGCCTTTGAAAGCATTTTCCCCAAGAAACCCCCAAAGACTGACCTTTCTTGAGCGACACTGGTCACACTGCCTTCTTAGTCAGCTTCCACTCCTTGACGGCCATGTCCCAGGCTTACTGATCGTCGGGCGATGGCTGGGCGAGATCTCGTTCTCTTCTCAGGCTCAAATCCGCGGTTCTCCATCATGGTTGAAGTCTTGCAGACAAAATGACCAAGTGCGTTTGCTGTACTGAACAGCATTCGTAGAAGTCATCTTAGATATGGGATGACTAATGGTAGAGCCTGCGTATCCCGGAGGGCTGCTGACGCATCTCGGACAATTACCAAAGTTCCAGTCCGGAATCCCGCCGTCAGCACGCCTGCGCGACGACCGGAAACGCGCGCATTCCCGGCCGGGGCCAAGAGGTTGTGAATCGAGTTATGATTGGTTCGCGTGTAAGTCAGCGACTTCTGGAATTTGATTACTCTTCTCATTATCACTAACTGTGGTAGATCAGCAGAATCATCGAGTACGAGAGTGTCTGCATCATGTTACGAACTATTTGGATATAAGTATGAGTTACGGAAAGCGCTCAGAACTTTCTTGCTCCTCATCTCAGTGCAAACCATGACACAAGTCAAGGAATCTCCAGCAAACATCATGAGCCACAACATTCTTATCACTGGCGCTGCCGGTTACATGTAAGTATGGTGAATTCCAATGATACATGCATCACTCGCCAACTGATATTTGCGATGATAGCGGCGGTTCTGTCCTCGCCGATTTCCTGGAGCGCACGAGCGGTCCTCTAAGCAAGGCGAACATCTTTGCTGTTGTCCGAACGGAGGAGCAGGCCCAAAAACTACGTGTGGCCAAGCTCGGCGTCAACGTAGTTCAATTTGATCTGGCCGATCAGAAAGCGGTCCAAGAAGCAATCGTTGAGAACAAGAGTACGTTACAATCATGAGAAGAACTCAACAGCCGAACTGATCATTTCCCAGTCGATCTCGTGATTTATACGGCTGGTGTCATCGATCATCAACCCCTGTCTAATCTAATGAAGGGGCTTGGTGAGGTTCGTGCGATAACCGGAAAGGATGTCTATTTCGTTCACGTAGGTTGCGATCTTTCCAACCTCCGCAGGAAATCACTCATTATCTTTACAGACCTCGGTAGCGACGCTGTTTACCGAAGATGGTGGCTGGTCTGCCGGCGAGGTTAGGGATACCGATCGTCTTTACGAAAAGGAGAAAGAGATTGGAGGACCAAACCATGCTCGACTGGTAAGACTACATGTATTCTGACATTCAGCCTCTTCACTTGTGCTGATTGTTCTCAACGTCGCAGTCCAACATCCTGGTCATGGATCAAGCGGAAGCATCCGGCGTGACTCCATTCATCATCCCGGTACCCCTCGTTTGTAAGTCAAGTGCATCGAAAAGACGATTGAGCTCCATACTGACGGCATCAAGATGGACGAGGCACTGGCGAAGGCAGGAAGCTGTCCGTCAACATTCCGGCCATGGTCAGAGCCAGCAAGGGGCTTAGGGTTGTCCACAGATTCGACAAGGACGCAGTAAGTCTCTGAAAGTCTGCCGCGACTTCTTTTTGTCAATCTGTTCACCATTTGCCATTACACAGAATCAACTCGCTGTGCATATCCAAGATTTGGTAGAGCTGTACAGGCTCCTGACGGAGAACATCCTCCTTGGAAAGCCCATCCCGAGCGGTCATGAGGGGTACTACTTTGCCACAGCCCACCGAGTACCCTGGTGGGATGTCATGAATCGAATTGCTGTGGCCATGCATGCACGCGGGCTTGTCGATGAGCCCACGACCAAAGTCTGGCCGAGTTACGACGTGGCGGCTGACACTCTCGGATTTCCGCGACTTTACATCCGCGCTATGGGAACCTCCAAGTCAGTGAACACCTTGATGCACATGTTCAGTGCATTTATCGGCTACATTGCAAGTATTTACTGACCTTTTGAATAGCGGAGAGCTTGTGGCTGTCAACGGGTACAAGCTTGGATGGCAACCCAAATGGACCCAGGAGATGTTTTTGGAGTCTATTGACGATGAAGTTAAAGACGTTTTGGAACTTGACACCGCTCAAACCTCTCTTTTCAAAGATCTGCTGCCGTCCCTGGGCAACTAGAAGTTTTACGATTTAGAAAGCCCTGGGGGTGAGGTCCTGATTTGATTCAGTTGTGTACACAGTCGCTACTACTTGTTGATTATTCTCTCACTTTAGCTCAGCTGCCAAACAATCTCTCAAAATTAGATTTTACAGACTGTTAGTAGCTTTCAGTATGCTGCACTTGTGATATTGCTTGGGCGTGGTTGTTGAACGCATAATTCCTTGAGCTCTTTGTCAAGCTGAGGCCGAAGGGGGGAGGATGATGTGGTGATGCTTCATTATGCCCAGTACCTCCCGTCCGAGCACAGCATTTCAACGAGCTTGAGATTATCCGCCCTGATGGTCTAGCGGTATGATTCTCCCTTAGGGTTGTTCTGAACAATTCATCCTGGGAGAGGTCCCAGGTTCGATCCCTGGTTAGGGCCAATTCCTTTTGCCCTCCCCCACATCGGTTCATGTGGATCTGAGGCTCACTTTTGGCACCTCCCTGACCCGTCGAAGGTGGAGGCAAGAGTAGTTAGCATCTAGTATACAGCTCTAGCGAGCCTTTAGGCAGGGTACATAGTCGTATTGATTGGCCTGGTAATACAGTGAAACATGACTACTCTGTGTAAAGAACTGTTGTAAAGAAGCGTTGGATCAGCGGCGAAATGTGAGCAAACGATTCGTCCCTAGACATATATAAGCGATACGGTAATTCGTCTAGCTGCAATCAGCATCAAGTGGCGTGTAGTCTATCTAGTCTAGTCTATGTCATATCAGGTTCGTATGCCATGAGGCAGTCTAAAGTCTAAAAAGTCTAGGGTATCAAAGTCTATGATTCAACCTCCAACCCTTCGCCATCCCCCTTGAACATGCGATCATTACGCTTCCCAGCGCGAGGCATACTCCAGCCCATGTCCAGGCGCTGTCGTATCCAAATGTGCGCACCAGTGCCCCTCCCACCGGAGAACCGAGGAGGAGAGCAACCGACATGACGGAATACGCCATGCCCAGTCTCGTACCGATGAAATTCCGGTCCGACGTGATTTGCGTGAACGTCGCAGGCTGCAGCGAGAAGAAGCTCCCGCTGCTGAACCCGTAGAACACGGCGACGACAATCAGACCGGTTGCGCTGCTGACGGCCATCAGGCAGAACGCCGAGATGGACAGGATTAGCACAGCCACCACCAACATGTTCATCGTCCCGATCCGCGACGCGAACAAATTGGGAATGGTCCTGCCGAGGATGGACGCACCGTTCAGAATGGAGAGCAGATACGTGGCGACGCGCGGCGTCGCGGTCTCGGTTGCCAGGGCGTACTTCTGGACGTAGACGAACGGCGTGTACATGCCTAAAAAGACGAGACAGCAGGCGCACACGAAGAGCAGGTAAGGGACGTCCGTGAAGGCGGACCTGTCGACCCAGGCGCGCCGCTGCGGCGAGGCCTTGGGCGTGTGCATGCTCACGATCGAAATCGCCAACGTGGTCAAGGCGATCAACGCCATGGTGCGCACAGTCCAGCGGAACCCGATCGCGGGCTCAAGCGACCGGAACATGATGGGGAGGACCAGGCTGTGATGCATGCAAAAGTCAAAGTTAGCCCTATCCGGTGGGATACTTTCGTTTGTGTTTATTGGAACGATGGGTTCCGGAAGACTTACCCGCCCACGCCGCTCCCCGCAGCCGCGATGCCTGTCGCAACAGGCAATTTCGTCGAAAACCATGGGGAAAGAACAGCAACCCCAAGAACTGCGAGGCTTCCCATTCCGACGCCCACACAGAGTCCCTGAGAGAGTAGGAGTTGCCAGAGGTTGCTGCTGAGACTCTGGCAGATGGAGCCAACGACAATGAGCAGGGATCCCACCCAAAGGAGTTGGCGCGCATAGCCCAGGTCAAAAACAGGGCCGGCGATGAACCCCAAGAACACCATCAGGAAGCTCTGCAAAGAGCCGATTGTGGAAATAGCAAACGGGCTATTCTCCCTCAAGAGGTCATCTTCGTAGTAAGCCTGGAAGGTCCCGAAGCTCGCAACAAGGCCTGTCAACGCGTGTTAAGTCAGCCTCGGCCCGGTTCGGCACTTGCAATCAAGCTAATAAACATTTACATCACTATGCAAGCAAGTCTTTTTGCACGTTGAGCAGTTGCAGATACGGGGTGACGTTACAACGGCTCTTGCGTTGCATCGAGGGGGGGATCGCTGAGTCCGAGGTTGCAGCTTACCCCATGTGTTGAAATAAATGAAAAACGAGCCAAGAACCTGCAGCCACGCTTTCAAGCCACCGTTCGGAGGGTCCGCTATCTTGGGCTTGGCAGGAGTTATTTGTGGCGCTGATAGCTCGTCGATAGCATTCTCCTCGTCGATCTCGGAAAGGAAGTTCGGGCTGTCCTGGTCGGTGTCGTCGGGCCCTGTGCCTGTGGGCTTTTCCTTGTCCGAGGGAAATATCATGCTCCGGTTGGGATACCGTCGCATCGACGTGCTGGTATCGATAGATTGCTGTTCCCGTCGGATCGCCCCCCCTCTCTCTCTCAAGGCTGTGCCTGTGCCCTCTCGACGTTCTATCCCACGCGCGCCTGTTCCGCAGTGACTATCCTATCCGTCCGGATATGCTCTACACAGTTGATGCGAGTAATGCGAGGACCAGGGATGTTGTCGTGAATGATTGGGTGATTGTCTCGATCGGGTGGTCGGGTGCGATACCCTTTGGGAAACTGCAAAATACAGAGACTAAACTCAAAGAAAAAGGGTTTCGGATAGGCCAGGACAGGCTAAAGGATCGCCCGTGCAGGTTGGGATGGTGTGCAGATGTAGAAGGTCGCAGTGGCCCTTTCAGCTTCGATGGCCGATGCTCAATACAGGTCACACTCATTTCACATTACGAAGGAGTTTCGGGCTGGCAGTCACTGGGTTGATGAAGCCTCAGAGGGCAGGTCCCATTGCAAATTCCTTCGATTAGTCTCGGTGTTCAGGAGTGCCACCGGGGTTGAGGCATTTGAGCGCTCGTCGATACCTCGGAATAGTGGAGTGGCTCACTGATAATTTTTGAGCGATTGTGGTTAGGTTACATTGGGCGGTGAATGAAGAAATGGTCTGTCGGCCTGCCTTCGGGCATGCTCCGTTGCTTGGGGGCGGGGGGGTCTGGTCTAGGTTTTGTATTTCTATGTTTTCTGTTCGTTCCGAACATGGTTCCGATATCCAGCGTGATTCCGAGCCCGTGTGTCATCATCACTCTGCTCTTCTTCCCGTATAGGGTAAAAACACGCATTGCCTGCCGTGAGTCTTCGTTGTCTCTTCAGGGACCCAACGATGGGGAGGGGGCCTCTGTCGAAATTTTCTTCCAAGGAATGGCGCGACAACCTACGGGGATTTTTCAAGTCTATTCCTCCTAAACATGCAAATCATTACGGAAGCGCCCGACACTTGTTTAGTTACAGCATATGAAATGTAAAGCGTGTGTGATGACGTATGAATCCCAGTTCATCCCACCCGAAGTCATCCCACTTCCCTTTGCCATCCTATGTTTGTAAATTGTTGCAGACTCTAATTCCGCAGTGACGGAACGGAACGTGGAGGTCTCGGGTGCCGGGCGAAATGCCGGATGGCAGAAACTCTCTGTGCCTCTCAGGTGAGCCAACATAGTCACATGTTGGCTGCGGTTGGCTACGAATACAGCCCCCAGGCCGCAGTAGCTTGTAGATTAGGTTGCAGATTCCATGTTAAAGAATTCGGCTCTTATCGCCGTTATCGTAAATACACGTATCAAGCTCGGATTTCGGTCTTGGCTGCCCCTAAAAGTCCAAACGGCGATCCAGTCGGGCAGGTGATTGAAATTGCAGCCGCGCCCACAACGGGTTCTGTCATGCAAACGCCTGACTCTTACACCGGTGATGATTTACAGTACATACAGAACCCGGAAGAGCTTAGATCACCGCGAGGGCTCCAATTGGCTGAAATGCTGATCATACAAGATATCTCTACCGTCTAATGTTACAATCCAATGATTGTTTCTGCTTTTGGGTTCAACGCTCCCTTTTGTTCCCTGGCCCATTCTAAAAACAAAACATATTGACACAAAAACAATGCCCCCTTTTTACTGGGTCAGGTAGGCAAGATACTCCTTCCAACCTTCGCCCTGGCCGACATAGCCAATGTACATGTCTGGCCTGACGACAACGACGAACTCGTCATCATCGCCCACCCACTCAGCCGAAAAGACTGATGAAGAAGAGTCTTCTTCGGAGGCCGTCGTACGAGGCTCCGCCTTGTGGGGGATGACCCTGAAGAATCTGGCCACATCCTTGAGACCATCTGCTGGGGCGGCTCCGCTGGCCTCCTGTCGTCCGATCTTCAACACCAGGTGCTTGCCATACTTGCCGGCGACGAGCTCATACAGACGCTTCGGCTCCTGTTCGGACGAGGGCGTGAGGAAGACGTCCGGGCAGCGCCGTCCCGCGGTCCAGATGCCCTCCGTGGTGCCCTCGACAAGGGGCGAGCCGGTGCCGTCGTAAGATACGCCCATGCCTAAAGAGCAAAATTAGCCGAAAACCCTTTTTTTTCTTTCTTTTTTCGTTTTCGCTCGGTTTCGGAAAACGTGGAGCCCCAGCGCGCAGCGCGGAACATCCGCACACACGCGGTTGAGGAGTTGGGGAGCCAGGGCATGGCGTTTCTCGAAGCGCGGTTTCCCCGTTTTCTCTGCGACCGATCTCCCCTTTTTCTGGGGGCCGACGCAGAGCCAGAGTTTGGGGAAAAAAGCAGGATGCAGGCAGCGCCAGCCCTGGGGGCCGCGGACGACGTCACGTCGCGCTAGGTACGGATACCTGCTTAACCATAGGGGAAAAGCTTACCTGTGATGTACCCGGCATTCTTCTCGATTGTGGAGACGTACTGCTTCGCGGTGTGGACGGTGTCTCTGACCAGGGCCGCCGCAACGTCGATGACACCCTGGGCCACGGTGCGTCGCTCGATGTCGTAACTCTTGATCAACTTGTCGACGGAAGCTTGGCTGAGCTTGTCGTTGGTGAGGACCTCGGCGAGTCTCCACGCCAGCGCGAACGAGTCAGCAACACCGGTGTTGAGGCCCTGGCCGCCGTTCACCGAGTGAACATGGGCAGCGTCACCTGCCAGAATGATGCGCCCGTCGCCGTCCTTGGACACAAAGGTTCCTGCGATGCGCTCCTTGACTATATCGAAATGTCAGCGAGTCCGAAACCGAAGATGTCGGAAGGTTTCTTGTCTGCTTTGGGGGCCACAAGAGGAGCGCGCGCTCAACTTACCGTCAAATGTGCTGAACCACTCCGTCTTCTTGAAGTCCACCCGGTGAGGCGCCATGTGCTCCCTGATGGAGTTCTCGGCCTTCTCTTGCGTAATCTCACCGTCCAGCAGGACGTAGAAACGCGCCATGTTGCGCTCTCTGGGGATCCATGAGACCCTGCTCTGGCCGTTGAGCTGGAAGGTGATGATCTCGGAGCAGACAGGGAAGTCGGTGTCGATGAAGGTATCCAAAACGGCCCAGATCATCTCTGGCTTGGTGCCGGTGAAGCTGATGTTCAGGGCATTTCTGACGGTGGAGCGCGCGCCGTCGGCTCCCACCGTGTACTTGCTGCGGATCGTGCGACCCTTGCTGGTGGTAACGGTGACACCAGCCTTGTCCTCCGCAATCGTCGAAACGGTCTCGCCGTAAGAGACCGTGGCCTTGAGCTTCTTCGCGAGGGCCTGCTCGATGACGGGCTGGCCAAGCATCAAGAAGTTCTTGCGGTAGCAGTGCTCGAGGCCGGTCCACCAGTGGCTCTGGCGGGACTTGAAGTCGCCCTCGGCGAATGTCGAACTTGCTGCATCGCGGTGAGCATGTGGCCTCCGTTTGCTGCAGGTCTTGGTAATTTCTTACTGTTGCAGGTAATTCCCTCAGGGAGAAGATCGTCGAGGATGCCAACAACCTCGAGGACCTGCTGGGTGCGCGCGTTCATCGCATCGGCTCTGCCGAGCTCCAGAGGACCTTCCTTTGCATCTGGTCTCTCGTCAGCTGTGTGCGCGCTCAAACAATGAGACGGCATCCACTCACCAATAATGCAGACGGAAACGCCCAACGACTCAGCCAGGTATCCAGTGAGAAGACCCGTCGGTCCACCTGAACATCAAAATTAGAGATGGCTGCACAATCTGCTCGGAGCCGAGCGAGGCTTACCGCCGACAATGGTCAGGTCGACCAAGGTCTCTTCTTCGCGAGGAATGGAACCCATTGTTGCAGTGAGTGGTGTATGTGAGTTTCCGGTGTGTGTGTGTGTG
>JABGLZ010000067.1:0-34525 GCA_014705045.1 Colletotrichum theobromicola | reverse complement strand
CTGCTCCCCCCTCCGTCCGTCCCTCGCTCCTTCCCTCCTGGCGCACTTTCCACTTTCCCACCCGACACTCACACACTCACACCTTCCCGCCACGCGAGTGAGGAAGGAGTGAGGTACTTTGGTACTTCCTCGGTCCTGCGCTTTTCTGTGTGCGACCTGAAAATAATACGGGGAAGGTGCAGGCCCTGAGGCCTGAGGGAGGCGTGGGAGGTTCTTTTCTGCCTTGTGCCTGCCGCCTGAGGTGGGTGTCGCCTGCCTTGTCAAGTACCCTGCATCCACCATCCACATCCACCATCCACCGTCCACACCTTCCACGAAATCCCACAATCCCTCTCTCCTGCCCGTCCATATTAACCCAGCCGCCGTCCGCTTCCGTTCCGTCACGACGGCCTCTTCCCCGTTCTCTCTTCCACTCCTCTCCTCCAACAACAAAAGTGTCGACGCTTTTCCACCACCCCATCACCAACTGTTCCTCCTCCTCCGCCTTCGATACTAGTGCCGGCACTGCCTATTCTCGGCCTTCATCGTCGTCGTCCACCACCTCTACTCTACACATCTCCCGCTGCCTCTTCCGTGATCCACGATCCAGCCTTCTCTCCGCCTAGCGCTGTCTCGCCTCGCCCTGTCCACCGGCACCCGATCCTGAAGAAACGAGAACAAAGAAATCGTGTCTTCTCCTGTGCTTCTCCTGGACTCTTCGATATCCGACGCCCTCTCTCTTTGTCGCTTTCGTCCAGACCCCTCTCCCTCCCGCCGTCATCCCGAATTCCAGCGGTCCAGACTTCCCTGCCAGTCCGGCCAGCCAACCCACACACCCTGATTCTATTCTCAAGGGTCCCTGCTATAGACGCTTAAATAACTCGCGCCGCCATCATCCCGGTTGCTCCCAAACACTTCAATCAACCAACTCATATACGCGAAATCAACGCATTACGCGCCCTTCTCTGTACACAAACAAGCATAAAGGGGCCGCCATTCCATCCCATCTTACATTAGAACCCGCCCGCGTCGATTCCACCCAGAGCCGCACAGCATATAACTCCACTCTCAAAATGTCACCAGCACAAGACCAATACTACTACGTTATCCCCAACGTCGGCACCATGGACCCCAACGCTAGGGAAGTCGACCTCGCCTCCCAGAGCTGGATCCAAGCCACCATCATTGAGGACGATGACCTCATGTTTGGCGGCAAGTCGCTGAGCACTTGGTACGAGGAGGAGAGGAGACGTCTGAGCAACACTTCGTCAGACGAGGAGGAGCATCGCGGTCGCCAGAGGGTACGTCATGAGCAGCCTCAGTCTCAGTCTCAACCGAAGCAGCACGTGGCTAACATTCCCAAGGTCCGCAAGCACCACTCATCTCACAAGCACCACCATCACCACCACCACCAGTCGGCCCAGCACACTGGCTCCTCCGACAAGAAGCACTGAGCGCACCTTTCCCGATTACCATCTCCTTCGGTATAGACAGCCTCAACCACGATACCCCTCGCGAGCGCTCGAATTCACTCACATACCCTTTTCACGTCGACATTCCACCACATCACCGCACTCGGCAACCGTGGATCGACTTCTCTTCCCTTGACCAATACCCCTCCTCACCTGTGTGGCATTGGGTAAACCGGCGTTTGTTTTTTGTCAGCGTTGCATCTCTCGGTCGGATCACTAGAACGGCTATGTCATAAAGAGGAACATGGACTAGCATGGGGACCACCGGCGCCAATTCGAGGAATATGCATCCCTCCGGCAGCACCTTTCGTTTAATTGTTATTGCATCCATCGCAACGGCCTGCGATAGCGTTCATGATTCGCGCATCTAGAAGGTTTTGGGTCATCACATCACCAGCACCAAGCATTGTTCTCCCGGCTTTTACGTCGCGCGAGTCTGGCTTGGTTTGCATCGAGTGTGGAATTCGCCACATCGAACAACTTGGGGTAGAAATTTAGCAGTGGAGGTTTTTCGCACGACTCGTTCTGATTCTGGAACAGCGTGGCTACAGGTTAGCAGGATGAAATTGTTGCGAGGCAACGCATGTATCAGTGGAGCTCAGCGTCTGTTTCGAGTAGCGGTGAGAATCACCCTCTCCACAGCGACATGGGCCTCCGAAATTGAATACAAAGAAGTCAAAGTAACTTTGGAGCACCTTATCGTTGACGTGATTGTGCAAACCTGAATAAAACTTTTGGGTCTCTGTGTTTTTGATATTGGACCGCGATGCAGGGCCAACACAACTCGCAGCAGGACAGCACACACCGCCGCCCAAAGACATGTCTTGGAGCGCATCGCAAATCTTCAAGTTAAATCAAGACACATCAAGACAATCTGCCAGACCGACATTCCCTCCCTCCCACGCATCTACCCGTCTACTCATTCGCTAGCACCGGCCCTCGCCCAACAGTTGAGCCACCCCCCCTCCTGCCGAGCAGAAATCCAACGGATCGGGCTTCGTTGAAGGTTACCATCGATCCTGACATTCCGCGCTGTCTGATTGGAAACCAAACTCTCGTTAGGGCTGCAGCTGTCTGTCCGGCTGGCTCGTTTCTGTGATTGCACCACACCATTCCCGCTTTCTCCCTGATTCCATGCTACTTACCACCACGGTTGACGGGGTCTGGAGAAGAGGGAATGGAAGGGGAGGGAAGCGTTGCATGCGCTTGCCGCTGCTGCCAAACTGCCTGCATGCATGCGTTAGCGCGTTCGCCCGACCGGCGGGTTCTGCCGGAACGTGGAGGTGGACCTGGGTTGGAGTCGTTGCCGGGTCCTCCCTACGGCTGGAGCCCTTTGTCCGGCATCGGATGCTGCAAAGTGGACGGCGGCCTGGGCGGTGGTGGGCGGTTGATGCCGATGCAATGCCGAGATTGACGGTTCTGGATGCGGATGAAGGTGAGCGGTTGTTACCGGGTGGCTTTGATCGTGATCATGATCGTGAGAAAAGGCGATGGTCGTAATGGCGAGGAGAGAAGAGGGCGGTCCACTTGTCCGACTGCCGCTTTGCGCTGCCGTTTCGGCCGTAGATGTTCGGTATTCAGACTCGGGCTTGAGGGTAAAGACCCGACGGAAACACTTGAGAGACTTGAATTGCTGTCGACCGTTTATGTGACGATGGAAAGCGATGAGTGGATGAATCATTTCACATCCCGCGACGGGCAAAGTTTTGGAAAAATTGTTGACGGGTCGCGCTGACGTCCTACGTGGACGTAAATCCTTCGTATACTCGGGCAATAGTTATTTACGAACATCACAGCACGCATACAAACAATGTGCTCATCCATCACGGGTCTAAATGCCGTCGGCCTCTACGCTGGACAAACCAACAGCCGGGCTGACGCATCAGCATCACGTCTTTCCCCAATAGGCAATTGGGCGTATCGTAAATTTGCCATGGGTGCATAGCCCACCCTACTCTTTCCATCAGAGGCAATTAAGAAGGTGGTACTGCTGGGCACGTCGTCATTTCATCAGGCGTTGCTAATGGGATTTCTGCTTGGTGATGTCAGGCAGGGTTATTGGGGAGGGCTTAGAGTCGACGAACAAGGCACATTATTATCGACCCAGATGGCCGGCACCTCAGGCTGGTGGTGCATCCTGGATGAGTATAAAGGCTCAGGTCTCGAGCGGCTTCAACACAAGTCTAGATATCGTTTGTCGACAACAGAATACTACTGAACCTCAAGTTGAATCTCCTTTCAATCCAACACATATCTTAAGGAAGACACAGTTATCCCGCTGCTGCGATGAAGACTCAAAACCTCTTATCGGCCCTTATGCTGCTCCATGGAGCTCGCGCAGACACAGCACCTAGCGGCCAGAGGGAGATCGAATGGAGTGACTGTACCGAATTCAACAGCACCGAGCCCATTCAGTGCGCGAACCTGACGGTACCTCTCGACTACACCTCGCCCAACTCGAGCAAGACACTGGAATTGCAACTACTGCGCATCCCTGCCACACGGCAACCATCAAAGGGCAGCATCTTGTTCAACTTTGGCGGCCCAAGTGTAGCTGGACGACCTACCATGGCTGAAGTTGGAGGGGCTTTCAGGAAGTAAGTGACGTTGGAGACACACTCCCGATACAACTTTGCTGCTAATCCCATGTTGCCAGTGCTACTAGCGAGTATCACGACCTCGTCACGTTTGACCCACGGTAAGCTCTTAGTAGAACGGCCGACGTTGACATACCTTACTCACTGACCACCAGCGGAACTGGAAACACGATCCCATTCAGTTGCTTCGAGGACGCGAATGAGAGAAACACCTACCTCCTCTCAGACCCCAAAGCGTGGGCCTCCATGGGCTACCCGTACTTCTGGTCCAACTCCTCAGATGTGACTCCAGGTAGGCTCTGGGCATACACGAAGCTCTTTGTCGACAAGTGTTACGAGAAGAATTAGAAAGTCGGCGGCGTGTACGGCACCGCGTTTGTTGCCAGGGACATGATGCAAATTGTGGAGGCTCTAGATGAAGATGGCTTATTGAGATATTGGGGTAGGATTTCCTTCTCGCTGAGCATCCTTTCAAAGACTAACACAAAGATAATAGGAGGCTCGTATGGAACTCTTCTGGGCCAGACGGCGGCCGCCATGTTCCCCGACAAAATCGACAGGATGGTCCTTGACGGAAACCTCAACGGCCATGAATACTACAACGCCTGGTACGTAGCTCTCGTTCCTCTCAGGAAGTACCTCACTTATTTATGCAAGCAGGGACGACGAACAATGGACGAGCTCCGACAAGACCTTCAGCGCCGTCTTTCGATCATGCGTCGCTAGTCCATCCACTTGCCCCCTAGCCCACCGAAACATGACGGCCCAAGAGCTTGAGGACGCAGCATATGCACTCATCAACGATCTCAACTCCCGCCCCATACCTTTCAACGGCAGTTTGATCGACTACAACATTCTCAAGACGGGCATCATGTCCGCTTTGTACACCCCGGCCTACTGGCCACTCATCACCACCAGTCTGGACGCGCTGATGTCCAAGAACTACACTCTGTTCACCGAGACATGGATCTCTTTATCCTCGTCATATGCTTCTATCGGCTCAAGCATCGATGCGCAGCTAGCAATCAAGTGTGGCGATAAGATTGCCAGGATGGATACGCTTGACGAGTTTCTTCCCGTAATGAACAGACAGGTACGCTCCAGCAAGATCTTTGGCGATGTCCAGATTACTGTCGAGATGGCCTGCGCTCAGTGGAGGTTGAACGCGAAGGAGCGATATTCTGGGGACTTTGCTGTGAAGACGAGGCACCCCGTCATGTTCATCGGGAATACGGCTGATGCGTTCACGCCGCTTGTTTCGGCGAGGAACATGAGCGACGCTTTTGAGGGGAGCAGAGTGCTGCATGTTGATGGATATGGGGTAGGTTCTGTTCCATGAACGAGTTGCGAGACAAGCACTAACAGTTTCGCTAGCATGGTTCTGCCGGAACATCGAAGTGTGCGGCACTGGCTACGGCTGATTACTACGTGAATGGGACGCTGCCTGGGGAGGATGCGTTTTGTGAGCTGAATGTCCCGATTCTCTGAAAGCCGGTTGCGAGTGGGAGTTAGTAGGAGGGAAGGTTATATTGATACATTATCTTGGTAAGGTAGATCTCAACTCTTCAAGACTAGTTTCTTCTGCTGCGTGCGCTTCATCTCGACGGACCCAAGCCCCAGTTCCCCTCCGTCTTGATTCTACCACCAATCTACCCAGCCAGCTTACGGGGCTGCGCTTAACCTCCAGCGACTGCAGCGTTGATGAACAACTTCTCTCGCTTCATGAACAAGCTAAGAAGTGCAACAAGCACTCCAGCAGTCATGACCAAGATGTAGGTTTTGCTAATGGAATCCACGATGGCATCGACGACTCTGTCTTTGATACCATCGTCGAGCTTTTGGACAAAATCACCCGCAACTCCGGAGATCGCCGCCTCGATTTCCGATGAAGAAATCGAGGGAAGAATTTTCTGAACTTTCGTCTCGGCCAAGTTCAAGAATAGGGAGTTGGCAATGGCAAGCGCGGTGGTGTTGCCGAGGTATTGGGCCAATGTCATAAACCCAATAACGGCGGCGACATTCTTCGGATCGACCATGGCTTGCGCCACGGAGAAGGATGCTTGAATAAAGATGCCTATTCCCACCCCGATGAGTACAGTGTACCCGTATATGGCACTCTGGCTACTGTTCCGGTCGACCGTATACATCAAAGCACCCCCGACGACGCTGATCAGACTGCCGACGAGATACCAGGGCATGTAGTAGCCAAACTTGGCCATCAAAAGCCCGTTTATAAAGATCGAGACGACCAAGACGATGATCAGGGGTAACAGCCTGATTCCTGCATCGAGCGCGCCGTCGTTCCGAGTGAATTGGAAGAAGAGTGGAACGAAAAAGATCGGTATGAAGGCCCCGGCCGCGGAGGCGCTGGTTGATGCGAAGAGTATGAGAACGGTTCGGGAGCCGAGAAGTTGAACCGGTATCAGGCGACGGGGCAAAGTGGTGAAAACCGCCCATCTCTGTTGGACTCCCAAGAGAACGACCAGGATGATGGCGACGACGAAGAGGGCTATGATCTGGCCTGAACTCCACGGGTAGGTGAGTCCGCCAAAGTTTATGGCCATGACGAAGCTCACCAGGCTGCCAATCAGCAATACCATGCCTGCGTAGTCGAGCTGTGACGCACGTTCTGCCAGTGTCACGCCAGGACGAGGGTCCACGCTGGGAAGGAGGAAGATGTACGCCGGCGCGCAAACAGCGCCGATGAACAGGTTGATATAGAATGCCCATCGCCAGCCGACTGCTGACTGCTCAAAGGCACCCCCAACCACGGGACCTAGGACGGTACCCAAGCCCCACGTTATGCCGGTGCCAGAAACGTAAAGTGGTCTTTCTGCCATTGTCGTCGTAGCAGCTATGAGAGTCAGAACGCCGACGTACAGTCCTGCTCCACCGATGCCGCAGATGACTCTTCCAATAATCATGGCGTTCATGTTTGGTGCTGCACCGCAGATAGCCGACCCGGCTTCGAATAAGACAACGTTCAGGAGATACATCCATTTCGAGTTGAACTGGCTGTAGACCTGGCCCCAGACCATGTTCGTCGCAGTTCCAGCCATGAGGAAGCCTGCGTTGATCCATGCAAGGTCGTTCAAGGAGTCGAACTCGGTGACGATGGTGGCCTGGATGACGGCGACGATGGTGCCGTCGAGGGAGTAGAGGAATATGGAAGATAGGATAGCGATGGAAGTCACTGCCCATTTCCACCCAGTTATATCTCGGGGCATGGTTTCGGGTTCTGAGTCCTCGTGCTTTTCGGTGGTTGAGGTATGGGGTTCATCGGGATGCGCCGTGGTTTCGGAGCTCGTGTAGTCTACCATGGTGAACTAGATGACGGGCGATATGAAGGACAAAAGATCTCAGAAATCCTTTCGGCGCCAATGTTTGATCTTGAAGAGACACTCATAGATTTCTATCGTACTGGGTAATGGTACTGGGCCTAGAGTGGTAGAAGTAGTGGTTTTGAGAAACAAGAACCACGAAATACAGTCGGCTCTGAGAAGGGATTGATAAGCAAAGAAATCCAAAATCCAACCATGAACCCCATTTCGAATTTTCCGAACCTCAAAACATTGAAGTGAATTTTCCGGGATGAACAGTCCATGGTCTTCGTTTCTCAGCATTGCGAGCATACATACAAGGTAGATCCTTCCGCATTAGGAAACAAAATTCCGAAAGATCACGAATTCCCCTTTCGGCAAATAATATCCCGTCCAAAGAGACCCTCGCGTCATGACGCTGAACCCCCTTTCTGAACATATGCTTTAACTCTCTCAAGTATTGTTCCAAAGTGACTGATAGTCTCGTCGAGGTAGACTATGTTCGCTCTTGCCTGCCTGCAAGGCTCAGACAGGGTGTCCATCATGCAGTGGCTCTTGGCACCGATTGCAGTCAATACCGCGCTAGCCCTCTGGACCAGATCCATAACAACCATCCGTCTCAAGCTGGCATCGTTGAATGAGGCTTGATATCCCCCAAAGCTGACCTCAATGTCACCGTCCAAATCCTTAGTGGCAACGCAATCGAAACACGGGTGCGTCTCCTGAAGTACTGTCATCATGAGAAGAAGATCGGTACATGTGACTTGGCACTTTCTGCAGTCGAAAGTCTGCTGACAGGAGTGAATGACTTCTCTTGTCACCTTCAAGACTAAGTCCGGTCGCTCCTGTTGTATTGCGGCAGCAATCTTTGCTGGAAACGAAAGCAAATCCGAACGATGCGAACAGATCGCTTGAGGGCTGTTATCAAGAATGTCGCAACCAGTCGATACCTTGGAAGAGATCCCGCTCAGACTCCCACCAAGCGGGTCACAATCAATCGCCAAAGGTAGCTCAGTCACATTCTGTGAAAAGTTTACAAGGGCATCTTCAGCTGGAAATTGAGTCATATCCAATCCAGGAAGGACCGCGTCAAAAGTCTGATGTTCGAGTGGTTCAACATACGTTTATGAATTTCCTGGAATTTAGTGGTTTACTCACTTGGCTGCTGAAATCCATGTTCTCCCAGTTGAGGGTTTGTGGGAGATTACCAGTCTCGTTGGAGCAGTCTGTCAATGCAGCTTCCGGCTGACAAATGATATTCCTCGTTGATGACTGGGCATCAAGAAGAGCCTCATTGAAGTTTTCAGTTATGCTCGGGACTGAATTCTGAGATGCCGCTATTCGTCGAAGGCAAACGTCGTCTGTGGAAGGTCGATTGCCGTCCTTCCGCCGGGGGGACTTTATGGGTGCTGGCTGTGGCTGGCTATCCCGAGAAGTGTACTTACACGCCAAGCCACGAGCGGCACATCTTTCACAGTCTTTCGTTCCGTTGCATTTGACTTTGGCTGAGCGACAGGCCTCGCATGCTGTTGGTGGCCGACGGATGAGGCGCCGGGTAGGCAGTCCGCTTTCAAGCTCTGCTGTCGAGCTCCGCCAGTTCAATACGAACGTGTCGGGTATTTCCCGATGTCGATGAGCGTGTTGTGTTCTATTTGGTGCCATGTTCTCTGTCGCTAAAAGTCTGGAGGCTTAGTGTAGGTGCTGCCCATCTTTTTGGCGCGTCAGATCACTGCTTTGGCGGTGACTGGTGTTCCCGATGTGGACAACGGCCTGTCAGCATCCAATCCCTTAAATAAGCAAGGACTGCAATGAATCACGTGCTGCGACATCAGAATTACTCAGCATTCGGAGTTGAAACCCCTCTCTTCCCCAATCGTTGGTGACAGAGTGATGAAGATCTGTCGGGGATGATATGTTACTGAGTGTCGTTATTTGATCCAACTGCATATACGGGTCTCTGGGTACCAAAGATACATACCTATCTTATGAATGAGTCTCTGATTACAACACGCGTAGAACATTAATGACCGTCTAAGTCGAATCGGATAACCAGAAGTAGCCGTTCAAATGACAGAACTTATGTTCAAAGCCACGCAAATCTATTCTTTACGTAACGCCGGAATTAGCGTGGCACAGCGTCGAATCACGATTAGCATAAATGCATTTAAAGCAAACAGACGGCAAGATGCTGGAACTGATAGATGTTGTCTAGCGTATTCATCTCCCTCGGCCTTGAGAATCCAAATAGAGATGCTAGGAAATGACAAGCTCTGGTGAGTTTTCTGGGCTCATGATACAATGACATTGAAAAATTGGAGAGAGACAGAATTTTGCCGAGATACGCACTTATTCGTGATCGACTTTTAACTCTCTGTTAGTTGAAAACCAGCTGTGATTTGTACTTCCGGGACTTACGTTGCCGATCAATATTGTGTTCCTCGAGAACCGGAGCATGTGACTCGGTCCACCAGCGGGAAAGTGATGGTATCAGGTACGTCTCACCTTCCATCTATTCTGAGGGAAAGGCGCGAGCAGATGACCACCTGGAGGAAATAGTCTGAGAGGAGAGCTTTATTGGATGATAATTTGAGACCTGCCCATCACGGGCTTTGGGCCTTGGCCTCGTGTGAATAGAAGTCAACAACAGGAAGAGCAGCAGAGCAGGGAGCTGAAGAAGCTGCAGAAAGAAAGGGCTTTTACGATAACACTTCTAACGGTGAGTCCAACATCGGAGTATATAGGCACGTGGACGGTCAGAAATGATAAAGTCGTGTGCACCTTCAGTATGTCAAACACAGTCCTTGCCTCCACTTTCGAGAGAATACAAAAGCAGGGCAACATCAGATCGCGCTGCATCGCTCGTGGTTGCAGAATCATTTACACAGCGTGACAGCGATGCTTGCGGTTTCGGGCAGGTTTTCTTTTATTTCCTACAGTCTACATTGGAGGGTAAATGCCAGAAAGCCACCCGTTTCGATCCCTATCCTCCACCCGGGAGACAGAGTCGTCTTCATAACAACATGATTATTCATAAGTCATGGCGCTAGGCTCAGTCCTTCGCTTTTACTAGTGGCGAAATATTATTCGACGAGACTTCTTATTTCGACTGGCGGTCAAGCTTAGTTGAATCCCAAAGCCTGGTTGAAAAGAGTCGCTGTGGAGGCATCCTTGGTGCCGGCGGCAGCAACCTGGGCCTTGGCAGCCTGGCACTGGTCCTTAGCGGCCTGGTTCGCGCCACAAACATTGGTAAGCTGGTCGCAAATTCGGTTGGTAATGATGCCAGGGTTCAGCGCATCCTGCTGGCCCTTGGCAACAAGAGGGTCGGTGGGCAAGAAGGTGCCTTCGGTGGCCTTACGTCCGGCACGGCCCGTTTGAAAGTCCATGGTGGGAGTGCATTGGCCGAAGTCAGCTCCGCCGGTGGCCTGACGCTTGATAGTCGCGGCGGAGGCGCTGAGAGCGCTGAAGAAGATAGCGAGTGCGATCTTGGTTTGCATCTTGACGTGAAAGAACGGATGACAGAATGTAAATGGCTTCGGACGACGAAAGAGTGCGTTGTTTGAGACAGCGACAGGATAAAAAGACAGTGGGTATTAGAGTCAAGAAACAAAGTTCACAGAACTTGGGCGCAAATTGAGTTCAACTCAATAATGAAAGACTTTAGGATGAATTGAATCGTACATCATGCCGAGTTGCGGCGACTCGACCACCTTTTGTACGCGAGCTGGGCGAGTCCGAATGGATCGGTGAGCTCAGACTGCTCTGAGGCGCAAGGTCGATCATCGCAACCCTTCGGCACTTCGGGCGAAAGCGAGTTCAGACGGCAGTGTTTGAGGTTGGACCTTGAAGATTCAGGCGTGGGAAGTAAAAGGCGGCCGCTTAACGCAATGATTGGACCATAAGATCTGCGTTGCTTGGTGGAGATCGGGGCTTCCTTGCGGTAATCAGACGGCATGACATGAGATGAAGCATCTTGGGGGAAGCTGAGGCGCGGAATGACAGCAACTTCGAAACCGAGAAGACGACCCCATTACCAAACCGAGTCGCTGAGTAAAGATCGCAGACTTACTCGAGGAGCTTGCGCATTCTCTCAAAGTTGCCCAAACTGTCTAATAAAGGCTCTTTCAGGCACTGGTTACGGCTGGGTTCCGCGATCACCGTCGTCGTTGGCATCATTGACCGAAAAGTCACCTTGCAGATCAGACCGACCAGTTTCGGAGTAACCAAGTTTCTATCAAACTATCTCCTCTCAGCTGACGGCTACTGCTCCCGTGCAGCCGCATTTGAGCGCGTTTCTTCGCATCGTACGCAGTGCCGAATGCCGGACCACAGCCCCGGATGATCGTCCGCCACGGGGCCGAAACCACCCAAGTTTGGGGTCGGCAAGCGAGACTCGACGCGCGGTTCTCCTAGACAAGACAATCAGCCGTAGAACGCATACATCGCCAATTACTTGACGTGCAAGTGAAATAAGATAAAAAATGACTGGACGAAAATTGCGATCATTACACTCTATGCACGTATGTTGCGTACTGCCTCGACTGAGGCGAACGATGGTGTTGATACGGCCGGCCCTCTTTGCAAATCGAGTGCTTGGATTCGGGACCCGTAACGGTAGCCCCATCGCCATGCCTTTGCAACGGATGGCGGAGTATGAAGTATTTTCAGCTTCCGCCAGACACATGTAACGTCTCAAGCCCTTCCCAATCATTCCATCAACACCTTGAGGATTCGTAAACCACTCGAGTCAATTCAAACTGCTCAATTGAGAAAGAATCGGCCGGAGACATGCTGGCTGCTTATTGAGGGATTTTCTCCTCGGCCTCTCGCTGTCTTGCGACCCAGCCTCCTTTTCACAAGAATTGCATCGATCTCGGTTATGGCCTGCCTACCTGACTCTCGGCTACAGCACCGTCATCGGTGACCGTCTCTCTTAAGGATTCGAACCTGCTGAATCGCCGTGCAGAGAGATTGCCTAGATCCATGAGAGACCCAGACGAATTGGCATACAAGCTCCTCAGCTGATATCATTTATTAACTTCGAATTTCGGCTTTGAGTCTCTTAACTTACGGATGTGCCTTCCGGCGCTGGCTTGCGGACGGTCAATCAATTAGTATGGGTTTTCCTCGGTGGAACGAGGTGATTTGTTTCGCCACTAATCATCTCACTTCTCGCCAGTGATTGAAACATATTGCATTCAAGTCTCGTATACCTTAGCCGACAGTTACCGCTTTGCAACTCTCCTGCTTGCGAAAAGTGTTGCCAAGTCCATCTCGACTGTTTGCATGCCTCAAGTTAACGAACTCAATCAATCGACTGACGGGTGACAATTGACGACCAGCCCGTATCCGTCTAGGGCGGACTGTTAAGGGGTAGGGCGCGTGCGATTGAGTCTCTCTCGCACTTGCCCCCCATGCACTTCGAATCGCGGCTGCAACTCATCTCGTGCGTCTTCACACAACTCGATTGGCTCATTCCGCTGCGATGAGGGTCTGGGAAAGGAAGCTTGCTCCAGACCATTTGAGTTTTTAATTAAGGTGCAGCAAGTGTAACCGAGGTGGATTGCCCTGTAAAAAAGTCCGACGGGCAAACTAACGCTAAGCGGGAGCCATAGGCAATATATTGTTATGATTTCGGAAAGTGGTGGTAAGGGTTATGCTTAAATGAAAGCACAGATTAAGAAGATTAACTTGGATATCCGCAGTTTCCGTGGGCAGAAGTTCGGACTTAGAAGTCAATTATTGTCATTCTGAGGCTCTGACAAAAGTCTCCCACCGGCAACCGCAAAACGAGTCGATGAATGACAGTCGCGGGACTCGCAGCAGT
Source organism: Colletotrichum theobromicola (assembly GCA_014705045.1). Classification (NCBI taxonomy): domain Eukaryota; kingdom Fungi; phylum Ascomycota; class Sordariomycetes; order Glomerellales; family Glomerellaceae; genus Colletotrichum; species Colletotrichum theobromicola. Next base: position 21,333 of record JABGLZ010000067.1, on the reverse strand, counting down.
ACATGACTCTTGCGCTGCCCGTTTGACAATTTCAGCGACGTCCAGACCGCTAAGACCGCTTCAGAGGGAGATGAAAGTCCACACCGGCAGCCGCAGCCGGCGTGGCGGTCAAAACATGGGAAATCTGACAGGTGTCACTCTTCCAGAAGCTCGACGTCCGCGTCTCATCCGAATCCTCCGGCCAGCCCTACAGACTCGCATCCAAAGACTGTGACCAACAGCGCAGCCTGAAAGCACATGCCTCGACGACAAATCGAGACGCAGCGCACCAAATAGGCAGACGCTGGCGATGAATCTGTGGTAGCGAGACAGCGCCATGGACGCCCACGGATAACTCCCGGCCTAACGCAACGAATCGCAGCGAATATCCCAACGGTGATAAGAACGGTCCGGATGCCAAGAGTCTGGAAGCCCACGATTCCGTCCAAATTGAGGCGTGGAGCCGCCAAGTCGACCTCCCATGACCGGATTATGTAACGTCATGAGATACCGTTCAGTAGTTATCCCCGTTGAGTCCTGCAGTGCGCTGACCAGTCAGGGCAGGGATTCAAGAAATTACCAGGTTTCTGGGTGGCAGTCCCGCAATTTTATCGCCGTGTTTCACCATCGCTCGCTTTCTCCTGCTTTGAAACAACTTTCCTCCCTGTCTTTTCGTCTCTTCTCTCTGCCCATTTCACGTCAGGCCGGAAAACCGAGTGCGAGTGCTCCGTGGACCGTGACCTAGTTGGCGTCGGATGATCGACCCGAAAGCATACAACCTTCTTTGCTCCTGTGTTTCTTAAGATCGCACCTCTGAGAGTTCATGTTTGGATGACTTGGAATGATGAGATGACTATTAATGCAACGTGAACCTCGCACCCTCCCAAGAATAACGCCGCACCAGTGGACGGCAGATGGATGAGCCTCCTCTGGCCCCCTTCACGCTGCATAGGCGCCCTTCCCCGGATTTTCCAAGCCCTCTTGTTCGACACCAGAACCTGCTTGTCACACCAAAATTGTCCGTTCAGCCTTGGCGTCATTTATGTCCGGCCACAACGTTCAGGATAGGAAGGCATCCCATCACGCCCCTCTCCGCGCCGTAGGATCTCTTCCCCAACTCGGGCAGCCAACGCCACCCTTACAGCGGTCCTTAATCTACCATCGTCCCATCAGTCTCCGCAGGCTTATTCTCCCGCCAATGAGTTCTGGCGCGACACGAACAATTCTTGCTGCGTATGGAGGTTTGGGGAAACGAAGGCGGCAGAAGCAACGAAGCAGCAACGTTGAAGTCTTGGCCAATACTGCCAACACGGCATATGCCCAGGCTAGTGTGATGTGCTCGGTTAGCTCGTGGAGCAGGTAGCTCCTTTGGGTCCAGATGAATACGATGTACGAAAATGATGAAGAAAAGGGTTGGCGTCTGTATATATCTCTCTCCCAAGTCGCACCCCGTCTAGACCTTCCGTCCCATATTCTCTCAATTCAACTTCGTTCGGTCCCTAGCACCAACCCCCGTTGTCCAGTCATTCGTTCCTAAGCATCTTCACTTCTTTTCTGTAAATCCTTTTATTGTTCACCACTTTCACCATGCGTTTCACTACCACTTCCGCCGCCGCGGCCGTCTTGCTTGCGGCTTCCGCCCAGGCTAAGGGCGTCACCAGCGAGACCTCCGACCTTGACGGTTCCGTGTGGCAGGCCATCACTCCCGTCAACGCTCGCAACCCCCTGGAGATGGCCCGCAACCGCCCTACCAAGAGACAGTCTGGCTGGAGCCCCCCCTCTGATATCGCCTCTCCCCTGAAGGAGGTCTGGGATCACTGCAAGAGCACCTACTCCAACTTCTTCGGCTTCAAGAACTACGGATGGGACCAGGTCATGGCCACCAAGGGCACCATCAACGTCTGTGTCCGCTGGGAGTCCACTGCCTCGGTCACCGAGGCCCAGCGCAAGTCCGTTGCCTCCGCCCTGAACACCGCTCACCAGGGCTGGTACAAGTGGCTCTACGGCTACGACAACTTCCCTTACTCCGACATCAAGGTCAACGTCGTCGGCTGGGCTGTCAAGGACAAGAGCCTGCTCCAGGGCTCCACTGATGGCATCGAGGTCTACACTGACACCGATGCCGAGGGCATTCCCCAGTGCGCCGAGTCTTGCGGCCGCTTCTTCAACCAGGACGGCGACTACAGCAAGTGCGCTGCCGGTGCCGACCGCCACTACGACCAGTCTCTTTGGCTCACTGACGGCATGACCGGTGGCGCTGGTGGTGATTGGGGTCAGCGTATCGGCCGTGAGTACTTCATGGGTGCTCTTACTGGCAACGCCCACATCCTTATGCACGAGGTCGGCCACACCTACGGCCTGGACGACTTCTACGACTGGACCCCTACTGGTGTCACCAGCTTCATCATGAACGCTGGCTCCGCTGCCGAGATCACCGACTTCGACGGCTGGATGCTCCGCAACTGGTGGTACGAGCTCTCCCGCGAGCGTGGCTGGCAATCCGGCACCACCTCCGGCTCCGGCTCCGGCTCCGCCACCACTGCCGCTCCCGTTGCTTCCGCCACCCCCACCAAGAAGGCCATCGTTATCGAGTCTGCTGCCGCCCAGCCTACTGAGGCTGCCAGCTCCGACTCCTCCGCTGCTGCTGCCGGTCCTTGGGGCCAGTGCGGTGGCTCTGGCTGGACTGGTCCTACCGCTTGCGGCAGCGGATTCAAGTGCACCAAGAACAGCGAGTGGTACTCCCAGTGCACCATTGCTTAAACGCCTGAACAACAACACCCATCTTCGGGCACGAGCATAGAACTGGAAGGGGCAGTCTGCTGTACATATCGACGCCCTTCTCAACCCATTGCTTCGTTGTCTAGACATCTCGCCTTTAGCGAGGACAACTTCCTGTCTATAACCATTTGACCCAAGCGGTCCTTCTTTCTTCCGTATATAATACCCATCACTCTTTGGAGAGTTCAAAACCTTGTTCCAAGTGAATGTGACTTCGTCTGCGTAAATGTTGAGCAACCAAATACTTCATGAACAAGCGTAGCTCTTTTGAATGTTACCATTCACTCAGTTGATAGGTGTGTTCTGGACGAGTGTCTGTCGGATAGGAAGTGGCCGGAGAGGAAGATAGGTAGTAACACTCGGTTTGAGAGAGACACTAAGTGACTGCCACATGTGATTTCATAGCTGTTCAATGTCGACTGTCAAGTTGTTAACTAAGGTAGATCTGCGCAGCTCATGTTTGCGGAGCGACAGTCATTTATATGCCATCGTCCTTCAAGCACCTTGATGGACACCCATGGCTTCAACTCACGTGAGATACGACACAACAGCCCGCAGCTTATCCCTGCAAGACTCTGATGGCAATTACAGCCTGCAAGTCGATTCAGGAGGCCTGCGGCAGACAACATGGTAATCATGCATGAAAAGGCGATGCGTACGTTGACGCGTTAGCCTGTTAGTAGCCATCGCTCGAACGGAAGAGAAGAGACCATGAAAGCCTCAGAATGGCTTTCAGCTAGTCAGTAGTGACACACTAGCCCTGCGCTTAATGAAATTCTGAGTTGAATTCCAATTCAATTTTATTTTCAGAAATGGGGGGTAAAAGAAAAAAGAAAAAAAAGAATGGAAGAAACCTGGTGCTCCAGTAGAGAAAACAGTGCTGTTGGCTTCTTGTCGCTCATCAGTCCTAAATCAAAATGCTCTCGCTCAAGTGGAAATGCACCGAATGTGAATAATCCGTTTCAAGAAGAGGAAGGGAGCAAAATATGAGGCAGATTGCTGGTATCGGCTTACACTATGCATTATGTGGTTGACGTCGTCGAGAGAAAAGAGTCCCAGTTCAGAGCCTCAAACCATGCGAAACACTTGCAGCAAGCAAGATGCACTAACCTTCGGCCCAAGGCGCATAAGCTAGGCTGTGTTGAGGATAAGATATGCAGCAGAACTTTCATCAACGATCTCGAACCCATTTATGTTGCATCCTGTAAGACGTCTGCGGTAGGGGCAAGCCGCCGAAAGGCCTGAGGAACCGGCGACCGTCGAAATCCGATATTGGGAATTTAGGAATGCTGTGATTCCCAGGTTCCTAATGCTCTTCTTAGACGGGACGGCCGACCCCAATTTCGCCTCAGCCAGTACGACGGGGGAACCATCCAACTGCTGCAAATCGCTTGCTTGGAATCCCTAACAAAATCAATAGACGAGGTGAAAAACAGCGCATTCCAGGCTCTTTTGCTATTCTCATTACGCACTGGAAACTACTAAACCGAGGTTTGGCCTTTGAGCCTGAACTTTCAACCATGCCTCTGCGGCCGGCGCCGACGTCCGCAGGACACCGGCGGTAGTGTTCCTGTTGGTCAAAATTTTCATCACTGTTTTTCTTCCCGCTGAAGAGGGTCAGGGCGCCAATGAGTGCTGCTGAAGCCACCACGCCATGCGTAGGATCCCGGCGTGACTCACGGACGACCGCCGGAGATGTTCGCCGGGCGGGGTGGGGGGGCGCAAGGGCGCAAAAGACAGGCTTACGTCCAGGGGCAGAGAATGCTTTTGGACTTATTAAAGAAGCCATCCTACCGATCGCGCAAGACGGCCTTGAATCACGTCTTGGACTATCACACCACGACCTCCCTCACAGTATAAGACCCTCGTGGGCCCTTTCGGGGGCCCTTCACCGGGATGTTTTCAGCCTCAGAGACTCGGAATTGGGAAGTATATTGGTCAGCTCGCTGACAAAAGCCGGGTATTATTATCTACCACTGTGTGGTTCTTTCTCTTATTTCTGACGCAACAGCGTCTCATCAACATCGTACACATCTTTCATCTTTTTCTTTGACTCATTTTTTTTTCACTCATTGACGACGGCCAGCAAAGATGCTGCACCTCACCACCACCGGCCCATTCCGGTTCGCACCTTAGACCAGGTTGGTCGTCTGGTGGGTGATGACGAGACCGGCGACGGCGGCAGAAGTCAAGGTCGACATGACACCGGAGATCAGGGCAGAGATGGCCATGGCACTGACATCACCGCCACGGCTGGGAGCGAGCTGACCGAGGATACCGATCTGGATACCCAGGGAGCCAATGTTACCGAAACCGCAGAGGGCGTAGGTGGCAATGAGCTGGGAGCGGGGAGAGAGGTCGTTGTAGGGGGCCTCCTTCATCGCGGAGAAAGCAACGTACTCGTTCTGTGAAAAGAGAGATCAGTACCTGAAAAAAGAGTGAAGACGTCAGTCTTGGGGTTTTCACTTACAGCGATGACCTTCATGGCGATCAGGCGGGCGACCTTGAGAAGGTCGCCGTTGCGAGGAACACCCAAGAGGAAGGCAACGGGGTAGAAGATGTAGCCGGTGATGAGGTTGAGGGTAAGAGGGTCGTTGATGTTAATGTAACGTCCCCACCAGCTCAACAGACCGTCGACGAGACCAATGAAGGCCAGGATGCACAGAATCGAGGCAACAATGGTACCGGCAATCTTGATACCGAGCCAGGCACCGTTGGCAAAGGCGTGGATGGCGTTCTTGGCCTCGTGCTCGTCGTCGTCGGGAATCACGACCTTGCCGGCGGTCAAGGTCTCCTCGTTCTCGGGGTAGCGAAGCTTGGAGATGGCGATGGAGGCGGGGATGGACATGACGCAGGACGACACCATGGCCTGGGCGTTGAGACCCAGGTTGATGTAAGCGACGAGAGTGGAACCGGAGATGGTAGCGAAACCGCAAGTCATGATCTGGTGAATCTCGGCCTTGGTCATGTGGGGGACGAAAGGACGGACCAACATGGCAGACTCGCCCTGGCCGATGAAGGGAGTGGCAGCAGCGACGACGGCCTCGGCACCGGACACGCGCAGCGCCCAGAAGACGAAGGTGGCGAACTTGCCGATGAACCACTGCAGGAAGCCAATGTAGTAGAGGACCTGGACAATGGCGACGAAGAAGATGATGGGGGGGATGACACCACTGATGAACCAGTGGAGGTCAATGACGCTGTCGGCAGTCAGGAAAGCAGTTCCCTGGTTGGCGAAGCCGAGCAAGTCGCCGGCACGGTCCGCGATGAACTTGAAGATGTCGTAGCCAACGCCGGTGCGGAGCACGAAGAGCGCAATGATGTACTGCGACAGCATGCCGCCGATAACCGGGCGCCAGTTGACGCGCTTACGGTTGGCCGAGGTGGCCCAGAAGCAGAACAGGATGACGATCAGGCCGAAGATGGAAACGGCACGGTTCTCGCGCGTGTTGTCGGCAGACTCCTCGGAGACGAAAGAGCCGACAAGAATGACGGCAATTGTCACAGCGGCGCCGGCAAGGGTGCGGAACTTCTCGGGGATGACGTTGTAGACGTAGACGGCCGAATGTTGCCAGACGAACTTGATGGGGCGCGAGACGTAGGAGCTGGGGACGTAGAAGAAGACCAGACGAAGCATGATACCGAGCCAGACGAGGAAAGGCACAACCCAGTTCTTGTCGTTGCGGTGGAGGACGAGCGAGGCAATCCACCAACCGGTGAACAGGCAGAAGATGAACAGGTGGGCAACCCACTTATTCTTCTTGTAGAAAGCGCGCAGTTTGGAGGGCTTCTGAGCACCCTCCTGCTCAGAGGGCGTCATGACACCACCCTTCTCGCCATCGTAGTCGGGAGGGCCGCTGAGCTTGTCCGGGTTGCCCTTCTCGATGTCGTGCGGCTCACAGTGGTCGTGAAGGTGGCTCTGGTGGGGAACGGTCGACTCGCCGGTGCGGGTGTAGACGACGTTGTCGGCGTGGCCCTTGGCATCAACGCGGTCGGAGTGGTGAAGGTGGTGATGCTGGTGCTGGTTGGAGATTTCCAGCGCCGGGTCCGAGTTGCGACGGGTCGGGGTGACGGCCGGGCTGTTGCTATCGGAGGCGGTCTTGTTGACCTCGGTGACCTGGGAAGCCATGGCTGCGGAATAGGGTTTCGGGTCGCACCGGTGGCTTTGACAAGAGACAGGACGGAAGGGGAGGGACTTGACGGCAAGCGTTTGCGCTTGGCTTACTCGGAAAGGATTTCAAGAGAAATTTTTCAACGAGTTCCGGTAGTGGCAGAGGGCGGTGGACCACGGGCTAGCACAGTTGAGGGCTTGCCTGGGTATTGTTGAAAAGAAACTCGACCACCGATCAGACGGCTCTGCTGCTCATGGAGAGGCGGAGGGGGGGGCACTGGAGAGCTTGCTGCACGAAACAGACGAGAACCACGAGACAGGACCCTGGATTGACGCGTCCTGAGGGGAAGCCCTTTTTAAAAATTCCCAGTGCGATGATCAAGAAATCCGAGAGTAGTGCCGAGGCTAGGCTAGGACGCAACGATCCTCAACTTACTCTATGGAGTGCTACGGTAGCTTATCAGCAACCCGGGAGCCAGGCCCAGGCCGGGCAGGCATTTGGCAGTGTGGGATGGGGGATGGATGGATGGGCAAGGATCCTTTGGAGTTCGCCGCCATTTGATCGAGCTGCGCGCGCAGCACAGCGCGGGAGCAGGACGATGCAATGCAGGCTGCTCACTCGTCGCCCTCTTTCTCTCGCGTCGGTCGCTTGCCCGCCTGGGTGTGGAGGAAGGGAAGAGCCCTCATGTGGTTCGGTGCCCATTTCGGTGGATTGACCCAGATTCTGAACAGCGCGCAGCCAACGAGGGATGCGGGTTGGATGGGTGACAGGGTTGACGGGTGTGGGATTGACAAAAAATGGTGGTACAAGAGATACAAGACGGCCAGGGTAGCTAGGGAGAAATGGAGGTCGAGGAGGGGACTTTCAGTCATGGTAAGACGATATCTCGGAGGGGGGATTGCCACCATCGGTCATGTTTTTCAATTCTTGTCAAACGATTCCCCTCTTCATTCCCATGTTGCCGAGTCTCTTTGTGGCTCTTGAGAGTCTTGTTCTTGTTCTTCCAGTCTTCATCTGTTGCGAAGAGCCGAGTCTATTCAGAGGACTGGTCCATAGGTACGCAGCGGTGTTCCTCACGCTGAATCAGTCGCGATTAGAGATGCCGGGTCCAACAAAAGTTTTGCGATGGATGGACCCCGGGACTCAGGTCCCTCGACCGCGATAAGGATCGAATTTTTTACTCTGTAATACTGCAGCGTGCGGGTGGCATGACAAGGATTGTGGGAGGGCCGAAGACTAGCACAGACTTCGCGCAGACCCGGACCAAGTCAGCTAGCTCTGCAATGTGAGTGGCAAAGCCAACGGCGCGCTTCCGCTTCTGGAAGGTTGATGGAACGATGGAGACGCGCGGTGGGGTCGACTGAGATTGGAGAGACGAGACTGGCCGTTGGAAGGCTTGGCGAGCAGGCCGGCTAGCAAAAGGGCAGGGCTAATGATGGGTTTGTGTGGCCGGGTTCGTTTGCATTTGTCTTTTGCCCGGCGTTGGATTGGACTGTCTTGGGGACGACAAGAGATGCTGTATCCAGTCGGACGACACGCACGAATCATGGTTCCGGCCTTGTTTCTGTCTTCGGTGAGCGGATGAGCCAACTCATTATTGTCCTCCCACAGATAGGAAGAGAGACTCACTCAGAAAGACACAGAGAGAGACACCCACGCATACACGCACCAGCATCAGCTTGGCTTTCGGGGCCCGCCAATGAACGTGAGGCAATGGCAGCCGGGGACGGCGTCGGGCAATGATGATTGAAAGCCTCCTGATAGGCTCAATACCGGCCTTGTCCTGTACGATGAAGGTGTGGCAGATCCTTCCGTTCTCCTGGGCGCGACTAAACATTCTGATGGCTGCTAGGGGCCGAGACCCCAAGACACGCCAGTGCAGCACTGCAACCCCCCAAACCGCTGCTAGAGCACGGAGGCATGCGGAGAATTGGGACTGGTTGGAGATAGCTGCTTCAGCCGCCCCGGCGCCACAAACGCCATGGATCGAGGGGAAGGGGAGGGGAGAACAAGACGTCGCGAATGCTGATATGGGTTGTCTCGTTCATCACCAGTTTCTCATCTGTTGTTCTGGCCACTGTCTGCTCACTACTCTACTCACCCGATTGTCTGTTCTGTTTGCAAACTTCTTCAGACGTCCATGGATAGCATTCCGGCACAGCGAAGAAGGACATGTTCCGCGAAGCTTACGGGGGTCTCACGCCCAGCATGTGGCGGCTGATAGCCAGCGGAAGGGTTGGTGAGATCGGCGATAAGAGGTCCTTGAGCCCTGTAATATCAAAGTGTAGGTACGGACTGAAGAGGCCTACAGCTGCGAGTGACTCGTAACTCGGGGGACCCCGTCCGGTGTCAAGCTGGCATTGAGACGAGATGAACGCTTTAGATTAGCGAACAGTCGCCGTCATCAATCACTCAGCACAACCGACGCCCAACTCAGAGAGTGACCTGGCAACGCTTGACGAGTGAAGCTCCGCGAGTCCTTGTCTCATTTGCGGTTCACCATGATAACAATCTACATCCCTCCCCTTAGCACCATCCTTCTCCCCTCATTTTGGCTTGGACTGCTCTGTCGGCTGGGGCCGAGAACATAAGCATGAACGGGGGGTTCACCAAACACTATCAGTTGTCACGCATCTCTTAGCAGACTATCCGAGAGAGGAACAGACATTGAAGCAAAAGCACCAACAGAGAGGCACCTAGCTGCATCTGCCATCCGCCGCAATCCCAGCATCTCCAGCTGCCACCTCCCCAGCCCGGCCCCAGGAACTCACGCTAGGAATCTAGGATGCCATACGCGCAGGATACAGGCAGTCAGGGACAGACTGACGCGCAAAAAGGTGTGGCAGGCCCCACGCCACCCCGGGGAAGCGATCAGTGCTAAGGTTCCCGAGCTTTTGACAAGTTGCGACTTGCGTCGTATCTCTGCCCAATTCAGTCAATGACCGCGTGCGCTTACAGCCTACAGATTGGCTAGAGACAAAAGTGCCATGCCTTTCCCACACTCCCCCAGGTATTTCAGCTTCGGCCGGCTCCGCTTCTTGGACGGGTCCGTTGGTGAACCCCCAGCGTAAAACCGCTGCGTAATTGAAGGCACGTGAAGGGATCAGGGTGATAAGCTCTAGGTGAGCTCCGATACCCTCTTCCGGGTTCTCGATGGTCTCCGTCGGTCTCCGGTGAACATCGTCAAGCATATGTGAAATGTGCGCGCGCAACAGCCACACATCTGGTTCTTGGTGTGCAAGCTTTCGTATCTCACGATCGCAATTGGGTTAACGCCCAAACAATAGTCGCAGCCGAGAAGTTCAGACATGGTCCTCAACAAGATAGCATTTCCTGGAAGGTCTGATAACTTGATAAGCCGGTTGATTCGGATGCCAGCGTCGCGGATCCAGAGACGCTACCACGTGTATGGTATCCGCCCCCAGATCCAGCAGGACGGCTGGGTGCCAGCGGCCTTGCGCATCTTCTCGGCCGGCTGGGCGACTCCGCTTGCCGGCGTCGCGGCGGCATTTCGTGTGCGCGCGTGTTTTGAGCGTGGTGGTCCTGGGTTCTCAGATGCACGTACGTCTCCCTCACCCTCGTCCTGTGCGAACATGGGGAAGGCTAGCAAATTTTTTTCAAGCAGGCGACATTGATCTTCGTATGCCACGTGCTTTTTGTCTTACTTCTGCAAGATGTCAATCCGGAGAAGCCTTTTCTCACAAGTATTGATGATCACTGAGATCCGGCCGGCGTCTTGATTGAACCACCTTTCTGCATCGTTCACCTTACCAGCAAGCTCAACAGACTGACAGCGAAGGGCATCCCGTGTGCACACTCAGTGCGCAATTCACCTATTTCCTCATGGGACCGACTGAAAAATAGACCAATTGAATAGCGCCGATTAGCTGTATCCCCTGCGACATATTACCCCCTTCACCTTTGCACCCCTTTTACTGAGGTCCCATTACGAGCGGCAAGACACCTCGAAAGTCGTGGTTCAATCACAAGCGTCGGGATCAAATGATAGAATCAACTCGACTCAATATGGGCAATTATGACGTTGAACGAGAAGTACCAGGTGCGAGATATGCCAACATTTGAGCATAGCAGAGCACTCCACCCCAGCCTTCGTCGCATGTAAAGCCAAGCACTACGTGCGCATTGAGGCCGATGTTCAATTCAACGAGCTAGTTTATTCAAGTTGAGCACATGTTTCACACCTTGTCGTGCAATAAGGTACCTCTTGATCATATCACGAACATGGAACGCTCTTGGAAAGCATGCCTTCGGAAGTGCGTTCACATCCTACACCGGCTTGGCCTGGATAGCCTTTTGACAACACTGGGTGTTTCGTAAAGCATCGTAAATTTCAGCTGAAAATATCATGCCAGCTCTTCCTTGGGACCAACGTCCCGCAATATGGGTATCAGATGTTCTCAGCAACAGCACGCTCGCTCTTCTCCTCAACCTCCGTCTTGTAGCTCTTGAAGTCGCGTGCAGGGACCTTCTTCATAAACATCTCATCAAGCTCCTCGTAAGATCTGCCGGCAACCTCAGGCTGGTAGAAGAAGAGATAGACTGTGGACAGAATGGAGAAGGCACCAAAAATGAAGGCAACCTTCGCCTGCAAGTTCGCTTGGTCGGGGTTGAAACTGGTACTCATGTTAGTAATCGTCTCTGAGAAGTTTGTCTCGTAGATCTACTTACAGGAAGGGAATGACGAAAGCCCACATGGTCTAGAATCAGAGTTGTTAGTCAAGGCCAATTGAAGAAGATCCAGATGAAGAACACTTACGAAGAGAGCATTCTGAAGAGCCAAGGCCATAGAGGCAGTCTTAGCGCGAAGCCGGGATGTGGCAACCTCGGTCAACAACGAGTAGGCAGTGGCACCGATGGTAACGTTGTAGAAGAAGCAGTAGATAAGGAGCAGCGCAACCGTTCCCTTCACAGCACCAGGGGTTCCAGCGACGGCAAGACCACCGGTAACCATCAGAAGGGTCGTGAGGATGCACATTCCATAGAGCGTCAGTCCACGACGGCCGACTCTGTCGATGAGGAACCAGGAACACACATTGCCAAGCATCGAAATGACTTGCTGAACAATCGCCAGAATGAAGCTCTCCTGGGTGCTGTAGCCGGCGAGTTGTTGGTAGTATGTGCTGTAGGCGGACACGAAGTAGACACCGCACAGGGCCTGGATACTCAGGGGCATGACAGAGATGATAGTGCGACGCAAATTCGACTTGCGGAAACACTCGGCATAACTCGCACCTTCGGTCTCCTTGCGCACCTCGGCCAAAGTTGTCGTGATGATGGAGAGACGCTTCTCGGCCTGTACTGCGTCGTAGCCAAGACGGCTCAGGGACTTTGCGGCCTTCTGCATTTTGCCCTTGTTCACCAGCCACCACGGGGACTCCGGCATGAAGGCCAACACGAGAATTCCCAAGCCGCTGACGCCGTACTGGGAGACGAAGATAGCTCGGTAGGCCCAGCGATCAGTGCGAGCACCTGTCGCGTTGACAATCAGGGAGACGATGAAGGGACCGATCGTGAAGGCGATGGCGGCGGCGGCGGTCAGGATACCACGGAGAGCCAGAGGCGCAATCTCGCCGATGTACGTCATGCTGACAGTAATGAAGGCGCCAATGGGAAATCCTGCGATGAACTTTCCGGCGAAGAACATTTCGTTGGTTGTGCTGGTGGTCTCGAGTGTGATTCCGACGAAGATGAAAATATAGCTGATGAAGTACGTCCACTTTCGACCGATGATGTCGGTAATGTAGCCAGCACCGATGGATCCAATGACGGCACTGTAGAATGAAATTGTCAGTAGTTGCTCTATAACAATCGTGTATTGGTGTCACTCACGATGCCACAGGAGCTCCGCTGTAGGCAGATTGCCACTTGGCGGGAAGCACATAGTCGCCGTTGAATTCGTAACCGAAATCCTTGCGGAACTCTGGGATACTCAGAATGCTGCCGCCCGCCTGGTTGTCGAAACTGGTGAGGATGAGGACGTAGATGGCGTAGACACACCACAGAAACGCCCACGGCTGGTTCTTAATGGCCTGCAGAGGAGTTTCCAAGTGATCTTCGGCCGTGGCAGCGTGGCCGATCTCTTCGACGTGCTCGCCCTTGGCCGCGGCGATGTCGTCCTTTTCAGCGACAATGGGCGTCTTCGACGCTTCGAGATTGTGTTCGGTCATGGCTGGCAAAGGTAATTGGTGCGGTGATTCCCCGGACAAAGAGGTTAAACTTGCTGAAGAATTCTGGGGTTGGCCCCGACGATCTGGGGAAGCTGAGGAGACGAGTCTGGGGAACTGGGTCCGAAGTTACGGTTTTCCGGGAATGGCCCCGGTTCTTATTCTCAGGAACGATTTGCAACTGGATCTCGTCGAGGAAATCGTAGGCACTTCCTCGGATCAAAGTCGTTCGAATGATGGGCCGAACAGAGGCTAGCATCTGGGCCCCTTTCTCGAAAGAATGCTCCTAACCCAAGCCCTGGACCGAGCGTAAACGCCATCTAGCCCAAGAGTGGCCTCCAAATCCAACCAAATGGTTGACTTCTTGCGGGGGAGGGGCCGGTTTCTGCCCATGTCGGACGGTGTTCGCATGATGCCAGTGCGTTTCAGTGATGGCGCGGAATTATGGCCGGCAATATGTTTACCAAGGAAGAGAGTCAACGACATGCCGGGTAGTTGGGTCTGCCTGAGTCAGTATGTCTTCCGAAGAAAAGCCTTGGGACTCGTGGTTGGCTATTCTGTGATGATGTCTAACCCATTTGGGGGTGTTGTGAGGATCCTTGAGATGAACTTGGCCGTGGCCCTTGTCGTCAACAGCGGGAGGGCCTGGACCAGACGTGTCAATGACCCGTCTTCTCGGTCCTAATCTGGGGACCCCACAGTAGCGTGCAATTGCCGACGGGTCGTTGTGGAGAATACCACGAGGGACGCGGGGTTCGTCCCGGAAAGCTGGCTGTTGTTCGTGTTGCCTTTGCAAGTCGCTGCTCAAGACACGAAAGAAAGACTTTGCGAGGGCCAGAGAGGTCTTTGAATTCGGTCCCAGCGCGTACAACAACTCTGCCACGGATATGAATATATTTGCTATCAAACCGAAAACACAGAAATTCGCAAAGGACTTCAGGTGCGGACATTTGACGACAACCGATGGCTGGGAAGCCAATGATGTGAAGGCAGCTCGGCATCATGCTGGTTAGTGTCCAAAGACCCTCTTTCATCTGAGGACCGGCCTCTGTCTAATGACCACGCCAAGGAGAAAAATTAGGAAGAAAACTTGAACTAATTCTGTAAACACCTCAAAACAACCTAGTCTTGCCGTGACTTCACCGCAGTTTAACCGCAGTTGACCCCTTAGTTGTCCGCGTGATCGATGTTCCAGACTCGGCTTGATTCAGAATGTCCGAGGTCACCGCATTCTTCCCCGCAAACCGCGACTAGGATCTCCCCACGCCGACATCGCGATGACGAGGCGGGCCCAATTGAGCAGTCGGAAGCGGCAGCCACACTTTTTCGCTTTGCCGAGCAAGTGGGTTTGATTGCCTTTCTCGGGAGGATGTCACACCGAAGCGTTTACGAATACTGTTTGTGATCGTGGCGTGTCAAAAACAACATTAACCAGCTTCAACCCATGCGTTCAGCTGGAATTCCAGACCACCTAGACGGCATTGTCAACCAAACCAGGACTTCCAGCACGCCATTCCTTGTCAAGCTAAAATAGTACATCATCCAACTTCAGACCATCATGTCTGATGCACCCGAGGACATGGTCGAGAGCGTCCTCCCGACCAGATGGAACCGAGACTTCGAAAAGGTCGCCAATGACCTCTGCCCCAAATTGCACAGATGGGCGCGCACACCTCAGCGAGTCATCAAGTTCGACAAAGACGACAGCCAGTACTTTGGTGTTCGTGCTGCGCCGGCGGCATGCACTATCGACCAGCTTCCGTCAAAGGCTTGGGGCAAGGGAGATGATTTTATTCTCGACTTCGGCGTCCATATGGTGGGATATGTCTCGTTTCGTCTTGAGTCCCGAGGATCGCACATGGACGCACCTTGCAGGTTGCGCCTCACCTTTGGGGAGTCTCCATTAGATGTGACTTTGGGCATGGACAACGTCAAGACTTGGATCAGTACCAGCTGGCTCCCAGACGAGGTCATCAACATCGACATGTGCCCTGAGCTAGTTACCTTGCGCCGCCGGTACTCCTTCCGATTCCTCCGAGTTGAAGTCATCGACACATCACCCAAGTTCAAGGTTGTCTTCTCGGACATCAAGTGCGAGTGCGTGAGTGCCATCAGCCAGGCGCATCCACTGGAGGCGCTGGAGTTTGGCGATGAGCTTCTCCGGAAGATCGACCATGTCAGCATCTCGACCTTGAGAGACTGCATGCAGACAGTCTTCGAAGATGGTCCTCGCCGCGATCGCCGACTGTGGAGCGGAGACCTTCGTCTGCAAGCTCTCGCAAACTACAGCACTTTCAAAGACTTCAACCTGGTCAAGCGCTGTATCTTCCAGTTTGCAGCCGTTGTTCGCGAAGATGACTCGGTGCCTGCATGCATCTTCGAGCAGCCGCAACTGACGCCATCATCTGACTACATCGTCGACTACGATGCTCTCTTCGCTGCCATTGTCAAAGACTACGTGGTGGCATCGGGTGACACCGCTGCCGGCCACGATCTCTGGCCAACCGTGCTTGGATGCGTCAAACGAGCAATATCACACCTGGACCCTGACACTCATGCCTTTGATGAAACGAAAGGTGAGGGATGGAAGTTCCTCGATTGGCAGCCCGGCTTGGAACACAGCGCGGGCGAGCACGGCGTCCTCCTATACTGCCTCAAAGCGGCGAATGCCCTAGCCAAGGTCCTCGGCAAAGAAGCCCCTTTTGTGGATCTCGTAGCACAAATGACCGAAGCAGCGAAGGCATTCCTCTCACCACAAAGCGTGTTCGTGTCTGGCCCCAAGGGTCAGGTGAGCTATGCCTCAGCATCATGGCTGGTTCTGGCCGAGGCCTTCCCCCAAGACGTGGCGCAGACTGCGCTGCTCAATACCCTCTCTCATCCCGAAGCTCTCAAGCCTCTTACACCTTATCTGTGGCATCACGTATGTGATGCTCTTGCAACTGTGGGATGTTATGACAAGTGCGTCGAGATAATGACGGACTACTGGGGAGGCATGGTCAAGGCTGGCGCGGATACGTTTTGGGAATGTTACAACCCGGCAGATCCAAAGGCGAGTCCTTATGGTGATGTTAGAAACAACAGTTTCTGTCATGCCTGGAGTTGTACCCCTACCTACCTGCTAAGAGGGAAGCTGAAAGAGTTCGTGGGGGTGAAGGGGACGAAGCCAGTCGCCATGGGCGGCTTGGACGATAGCTGGATTCAGTCACAAGTCAGCTAGACACCCTTTGAAGCTACTTTGGACTGTTGAAGAACCACCACAGGGAACGGCGATTCATTCATAGACTATAGATCTGCGGAGAACATTATGATCATTTCCCGAATGATATGTGCAGCTTGGCTTTTCCAATAAAGTATGTACAGGAAAATATGATCAGCTCAACAGGTTAGCAGTGTGACTGGTGTATGTTTCAGCGACAGATCCGCTTAGGAAGAGCCCAGCAGGGCGGTCTTGGGCTTCTGGCCAGGGAAGAAGGTGGTGGGCAGAGCAGGGATGTCGATGGAGGTAGACAGACCAAGACCGGCGGTGATCTGGCCAGGCATGGTGGTGGCCTGGTAGTTGGCAACAGTCTTAGTGGTAGCGGTGCTGGTGTAGGTACCAGAGCCGGTGCGCAGGCAGTGTCCGGAGCCGAAGGCGTTCTCGCACTTGTCGACAATGGAGGAACCAGCGTCGGTCCAGATGTTGATGCTGGAGACGTCAATGTTTTCGCAGGGGACGGCAGCAGCGCAAAGGACGACAACGGGGCCGCGAGAAGCACCGTTGGCAGCAGTGCCCTTCCAGTTGGAGAAGGTCAGGTTCTTGTACTCGACACCGCTGCCCGAGACCTTGCTCTGTCCGGCCCAGGCAGAGTCGATCTTGAGAGAGTAGGCGTTGCCGTGGCCGATGAAGTTCTCGAAGCGAGAGTTCTGGAAGACACCGTCACCACCGTTGTTCTTGATCATCATCATCTGGTTGGAGTTGACGGTGTAGACGTTGCGGTAGGTGATGTCGGAGATGGCGGTGTCGGCGCCGAGGGAGCCGATGGCACAGCCACCAGACCAATTGCAGTAGATGTCCTCAATAAGGATGTGGCTGGACTTGTTCTTGACAGTGACGCTGAAGACTTGTTAGCCAAAGTTTTGCTGATCCGGGGCGGCCACGGAGCCTGGAAACCGGCGGTTGATCTCGTTCGGCGGGATGCGGCAGGATACCACGGAATAGCCACCGTATAGAATCAAACCGGTCTCGCGTAAATAAAGAGTGGACTTACCACTCGTCCTTGTTGGTAACCTCGACGTCGTGAACGTGGACGTTGGTGCAGGCCATCAGGTCAAGACCGTCCAGGCCACCCTCGTTTCCTCCGCGGATGATCATGTTGTAGACCTCGCCGTTGGTGCAGGAGTCCAAGATGATGTGGAAAGCCGGGGAGTCGACGAGAGCAATGTCGTGCACGCTGAAGTCGGTGACGGAAACGAATCGCAGGAGACGAGGTCTGTAACACCATGATTAGAATTGCATGAACGCATGTTGTAGAATCATGCTTGAAGTCTCACCCATAGACACCCTTGCCCTCTGCATCTTTGTTAGCATCGCGACTATGTAAATGCAGAATATTGACGACTTACGCTTGTGGAATTCGTAGCCATAGCCCTGCATGGCACCCTTGGAGTTGCCGCTGTAGAACTCGACATCGGTGGACTTCTGAACAATGATCATGTGGCCACCAGCAGTGCCGGTACGGTAGATGGTACCCTCGAGGTTGATCGAGACACCAGAACCGCCGGAGAGAGTCTGCCAAGTGCTCATGCCCCATTCCCCAGACGGGATCAGGACCTCTCCGCCGGTCTTGCAGGCATCCCAGGCAGCCTTGAGGGCGGCGCCGATGTCACCAGTGGCACCGGTCTTGGCACCGTAGCTGGTGATGTTGCATGTCTTCTTGGCCGCCTTGGCTTCACGAGTAGTGGTCGGTCCGACGGTACCGGAGAGCTCGGCGGCGGCCCATCCCGGGAGAATAGCGCCCAGCGCAAGGAGTGAAAGGGAAGCGAACTTCATGTTGGATTTTTGAACGAATGAACGACTAACAGTCAAGAAATGAGAGACACGGAATGGGAAAGGGAATGACAAGGACAGCAAAACAGGCGACAATTCCCTACTGACGCGAGAGGGACTCTTCGGGATGATAAATATGGAAATGCATCCTGCTCTTCCTCCTTTTCCCCCCTCCTCTAACCCATCCAACAACAGCAGACCACCGATCTTAGCTCATTCTTTTCCAGAATCCGCGCCGCGTCCCATTTCCGCCCACAGTCCCCACAATCCGACCATCGCTTGGTGGGAAATTGAACGGAGAGCGGTGTTGAAACTCGCAGGCTGACCACAAATGGCACAAACTGGTCTACAGCCGGGGTTCTGGCGCCGTGTTAATTAAACCAACAACACAGACAGTGGACATGCTGCGCGCTCGCCTGCCCAAATGCCGTCCCAAACGGGGCCTACAGGTATGGAATAGAGTAATGGGTGGCGCTATCGGAGCCTGGCCACCAGGCGATTCTCGTCATCCTGGCTCCTCTGGCAGGGGTGTTGCCTGCCAGGTGACTGGACATCAGCATCCTTACGCAGCAGCGCGCCTTGTAATTCGCGAGTTCAATCTTTCCACGAACGACTTGCTGGAGAGCTTGCAGGGGCCTGCTGGGGAAAGTTGCTGAAACGAAAAGAAACGATGCCGATGAGCCGCGTCATTGTTGCAGTTCGTCCCGTCTTGGTCAAACAAAATACCATCTGTTTGGCACACGCTGTCGAAGTCATCGGCCACGGACAGATTAAAGAGGAGATCAAGTCGCCATTTTCAATCTCTTGTCTCTTTACCTGCCCAGCGACACCCCGACTATTTGGAGATCACGGCATTGAAGACGATGCCGACCGGTTCAAGCAGATTATCTGACCGGCGTCATGTCCCAACAAAAGGACGGCATTCCACTGCCGGCAGCTTTACCCCTGACGGCAGTCTAGCTCCTCGATTAAATTGCGATATGGTAGCATCAAACAAACGCACTCTACGGTGGCCTTCTGCTTCCGGACGAGACAAGCTTCTAGCTGCCGTCCTCCCGGGGCCGTCGCCAAGCACCGTGCCGCCACGGCGAGGTCCCGTTGGTCCAGGCGGCGGAGGGGAGGCATTTCGGCATTTCGGACAGATCAAGATCCAGGATCGGTGGTTGATGGAGTCCTTAGGAATCGGGAGAAATTCTCCGTTCATCGCGCAGCCATTTTTCTGCTGCGCGCGACTCCATCGTGGAGCCCATTTACGGAGTGCTGGATCAAACCCCCCCACGGGGCCTCGTAGTTGAAGATTGTCAGTGAAATTAAAGTCTGGTCTCCATCGGGAGCTGACTCGTAGTAGCCGACGGCCACAGAACAACACGCAAACATGTTGTACTCGTACGACGCTGCAACGTGTCGGAGCTGATAACCAACTTATTGATATTGTGCACGCTCCAGTACCTTTGTTTATTGCCTGGCACGAGCGCGTCGCACAGCCCACTCCGCAGTCGAAGCACGAGAGACGGACACATGAGGCCATCACGACTCGTCATCGCTCGTCGGCTGCATTCAGCTTGCATCCTGCGAACAGCAGCATCGTTACAAAAATGGGTGAAGCCTATTTCGAGAACTCAAAACTCTCCGCGATATAGTTGAGGAATCAAGAACAACGCCCAATAGTCCTGGTCGACTTTTTGGTAAAAAGAAAAATGGACATCAAATAAGCCTCCACCACGCTTCTTCGGCATCCAATCCGACCGCAGCCGTTTAGGTGGCCTACCACTAAGATCTCGATAACCTGCAGCTCCCCTCAGAATTACTGTTGCCAAGTATAAGCTTACCATCCTTCCACTGCAGCTTCCGGCAGTCGACCAGCCACGAGGCTAGGAGTCGGAGCCCGGGTACTCGTCCAGTCTGTGGCGTCTGACAGAGAGACTGCGCCGCCGCCTCCGACTCGCTCGAGTGCTTCCCATGAGCCTAATGCAGTCTGGTTACCAAGGCTCTATATCAGTCCTTCCCGCGTCTCAGCCCCAAAAAAACTCAGCCAGAACCTGCAGCTAAGCCCAGCAACGCTTATCGCGCTTGTTTGACCGCAGCTGACACGCCTTGCGTACAGCTTTGGGCGAGTTTCCAAGCATCCAATTGGATCCTCGTAGTCCGGGGAGAACGACATAGAGAGACAACAGTATATGCAGGTCATGCAGCAACCCCATTATTAGCCTATCTAGATACTGTCAACGCGCACGCCGTACGATCCTTTCTTAGTATCTACTAATGATGCCGGCTTCGTGAGTCCCGGAGTGGGCAGTGTGGCTTCCGCAGTCAGACACAGGTCCCCAAGGTAAGGTATGTTGGCTTACACTAGATCACAGCCCCAGGAAATAAGGCCTCACGGCTATAGTCCACCACCGACAAGTGTGTTGTCGCTTCAACACAGCTTGCGGTACGCGGCGTGACCTTCCTCCATGTAGTCGAGTCTAGGAAAACATGGGAAATAGCTCCCGCATATTCAAAGCCCACGTCCGCCTTCTCAATTGAAGTTTATAAATTGATCGTGTCTTCTCTATCTTGGTCCTCTCTTCTCTTCTCATCATCATCACAACTGCTCAAGACAACTCAACAACATCACCATTTTCTTTTTCTCTTCTCCTTTGTGATTTCCTTATTTCCTTTGTGGATTCATATCTTCTCCTCTTCTCTAAGAAACTCGTACAAACACCAAAATACTTTCTACACGAACTTCCCAAGTCGAAACCTGCTTGATCTAATATTTACTTCCTCAACCTCACCATGCATTCTTCCATCTTTTTTACTGTCGTCGCCGGCATCGTCGGTATCACTACGGCATCTCCTGCCGCCTCCAACACCGATCCTACCGTCTGCGCTCCGGGCACCGGTTTCTTCCAGTCCTGCAGCAATGGCTTCAGAGGCTGCTGCAAGGCCGATGCTTGTACCATTGGATACTGCCCCGATGTGACCGCCACCTCATCCAAGACTGCTATTGTTACGGTGACCCCCGTTCCCGAGCACAAGGCTCACTGGCAGCCCGAGACCGTCTCCGACCCGACCGTTTGCAAGCCCGGCACCGGCTTCTTACAATCTTGCTCTAACGGCTTCAGAGGCTGCTGCAAGGAGGACGCCTGCACTTTGGGCTACTGCCCTCCCGCCTCTGAGAAGCGCGACGAGACTGTCTGCCCTCCCAACACCGGCTTCTTCCAATCTTGCTCCAATGGCTTCCGCGGCTGCTGCAAGGGCGACGCCTGCA
>JABGLZ010000643.1:0-12315 GCA_014705045.1 Colletotrichum theobromicola | reverse complement strand
GGGGGCAGCAAGTTGCTTAGAGTGTAAATATTAGTCAGCTAGACAAATGGCAAAAGTCGAGGAAGTTCATGCACAGTCTGAGTATGTTATCTAAGAGTGCAAGTCTAGACTGCGGATGTGGGTTTGTTGTGTAGCGGTGTTCGTCAAATGAAGGTCTGTGGTGCCAGCTGATTCGTCGAGATTGCTATGCTAGGTTTCAATGCTCAAAACAGGGGCCCCCACCCTCACTTTGCCGTCTACCTCTTGCGCTACAATTACTTAGATGTCACTTGAGCCGCCACACTACTCACGTCAGTTAAACACCTGTATTACCCTGGAGAGGCCAATCCCTCACCCAACATCGACTCGATATGGACAGTGACGACGAGCCTCTGTAAGTTGTCCATTACAATCATCCGAAATTTTCTCTCAAGACATTCTCTCAACCCACCCCGCCGACCACACAGCCCCCAAAAAGCCCTGGCGGAAACTAACTAACATCAATCAACAGCACCCTCTCCTCTCACGCCCTAGCGGCCCTGGCTGAGTTCAACGCTGAGAAAGATGCTCATCAGGAAAAGTTTGAGAAGTTGAAGGCGCAAGCCGAGGCCAATGCTGCCGGCGGTGCTCCTTTGTCTATGGAGGCGTTCACCGAAGACTGGAACGAGTCACAGTTCTGGGTACGAACTGTTCATGTTCTCATTTCGCTCAATGTCGTACCTAATGAGTCTCTGAGGCGTAGTATTCCGAAGAGACGGCGAATTTGATTGCCGGACAGCTCCTGGAAGGCGCCGGCGAGGGTGTGACCATTGGGGTCGTGTCTGCGCCTAGTGTGTTTGTTGCGCTGCGAAACTTGTTGGTATGATTCTTCTTGATCTCTGTGACAGAAATGTCTTTTCAGGAGCCCGACTGAGCCTGGGAACAGAATGCGCGAGATCAGACTTTGGGACGGCCCAAGGTTGTCCTCCTGGAGCACGACATGCGGTTCAACGTCTTCCCCGAGTTTGTCTTTTACAATTTCCAGCAGCCGCTCGAGCTCCCAGGTGCGTCATTCTCGACCATAGATTGTGAAAAAAGGCTTTTTAGATAACCCGGTGCCCCAGTTGAGCTCAAGGGCGCGATTGATCGCATCGTGTGCGACCCCCCATTCCTCAGTGAGGATTGCCAAACTAAGGGTACGAAATTTCACACCGCCATCGAACGTCTAAAACGCTTCCTAACAGTGACATAGCCGCCATGACGGTGCGGTGGATGGTGAAGCCCAACGCCGCTTCCAACGGACGAGTGGTTGTCTGCACCGGCGAGAGAATGGAGAGTCTTGTCAACAAGGTGTACAAGGCGCTGGGCGTGAAAACTACGACTTTTGAGCCCAAGCATAGCAGAGGTCTCAGCAACGAGTTTTACTGCTACGCCAACTTTGAGTGCAAAGCCTGGGAGTGGAGGAATGAGACCAGTTGAGGAAGCAAGAAGAGCACTTTCGTCTTGGCTTGGGCGAGCTGTTATTACAGACAACAAAAAAGTTCCGTCCAATAAAGATAAAGTAGTAGTACACTTCGCTGATTTCTCGCTGTTCCATACAAAGATGGCTTTTCCCTGGTCGCCAGGGTACGTGATGCCAATGCTTGCCATCCAACGCGTTTGTTGTCTACCAAAGACCCAAACCCAATGCTGATGCAAGACCGAGATTCTTTCCAACGCCGACAAAATGCTAGTCCTGACACCTTTCCCGTTTTCCAGACTATCAACCCCTGTCAACGCTTCTTGTTATTGGACGTTGTTTATCATGTGCTCGGCGTAAGATGTGTTCTTCCCCGCTGGATCTTACGAGAGAGAGCGGATTATATAGAAGAGTAGGTATGGTTGGGCACTCAAAACGTCCGACTTGGACGCCATCTCGACCTTGTGGTCGTTGAACTTGAACCACTGGTCGCCTACCCGACAGTATGACACGTAATGACCTGGCGAAAGAAGTTAGGGCTGAAATGCAGCCGCGTTATTTTCCGAAGGCTACTTACCGGTGTCGATTTCGCCGACATGGACGACAACACTGAGCAGGTCGTATGTGCAGGATCTGCCCAATTCATGCGCATCCTTGGCTTCCGTTCCTCTGCCTCTGCTCGTATATGGCAGCATATTGAGCTGCAGTGGGAAGTTGACAACGGTATCAATTTTTGAGGGCGCCCTATCGTGGCGGCCTTGCTTGTACTCGAAGCGCTTGATAACCAGGTTAGTGGAATGAAATGAGGGGTCTATCAAGAGCCGAACTGACCTTCAGCTGAATAGCAAGCACGTTGGGCAGACGCTTAATGCTGGTATTCCTTCGTGCTTGCTGCATGCCGTTGCAGTTATGACAGCGGTACTCGCACTTGTCGTACTTGACGTACTCCTCGTCTAGACATTCTTGAAGTGTCAGGCTCGGGATCTTCTGGCCGCCCTTTTTCCTCCTATGAGCAAGGTTTTCGAGTCCCAAGCTGAGATCGAGGAAAGACTGTACAGCGTTCGTGATACCGCCGCAGTTTTGGCACGTCGTGGAGCTTTGAAGCTTGCCGTAGAACGTCTGATGGATGATGCAGTTGCAGGTGTGCTCGCTACCCGTCTCCGGCTTCTTCCCATCCCCATTGCGTTCATGTAGCTCCTCGGCTAGGAACTGGAAGAACTCGTGCGCGTCCTGCTCCTTGGTGGTTACAAGATTCTCAAAAGCCTTCTTTTCCGAGATCCAGAATCCGGAGAGGATGCTAGCCGCCGTAAAGCCATTGGTGTTCTCCACTGCGTAAAAGTCCTGGAACATGTCGTCCATGGCACAGCTTAGACAATTGGTCAATTGGCAATCGTTGCTCTGGTGTCCATCACTCAAATAGAAGTTTCGCAGCATGGGGTTGTGCAGGAAGCTCTGCAGCACCACGTTCTGATAACAAGTAGCCCCGGCGTTGTAGATGCCTCGTAGGCCATTAGCCTTGCAAGAGGCGGTTGTCGTGTTAGTGGAGATGTATAGGGGATTGTCCTTGATGCTGTCGGAGAACATCTCGTCGTGCTTTCTCTTGCGGTCTGGCGCTCGTCAGCACTCCTCTACCTTGATGGCGACCCCCCAAACGAGTGTTTGGATATCCAATAACCTCTGGTCGAGTTTCAGCTTACTAGAAAAGGTTCCTGTGCCCATCTTGCGTACACGCAGTTCCTCAAGAGTGGGGTCCCATACTAGGTCATCACATATCTGACAGTATAGAGCCCCGCTGCGGGAGTCAACGTCTGACAAGGTCAGTCAGTAGGTGTCATTGAAACAGGGCAGGTAGAAGAGAAGACTAACAGAAGCGGTGCTGCTTCTTTGTGCCGTGCTTTAGACGGTCGTCCTCAGTGACAATGGTTGAGCACTGCAGACAGAGATAGTTGGACGTGAGGGAAGTGATCGCTTGCCCATCAGGATTCTTAGACGTCTGAGGCACAATTGGAGTTCCCTCAAAGATGTTCTTCAAGATCATCTTGTAGTGAAACACGGATGAGTTCATGACATCCTGTGACTGGGAGAATAATTTTTGAACATGCTCTGATGTCGGTCAGCATTGTCTGGGGCTTTGCAGCATCAAATGTCACTCCGAGCAGAGGAAGGGTCTACGAACCACAGCCAAAGACCGGTGTGCCTGGAACTGGCGACTTGACCTTGGCGGTCTTGGGGGACATTGGTGTTGTTGGTCGCGCAGACATTTTGTTTGTAGCTGACCACCCTGGTCCCTCCTGACTGAAGCCTTTGTGTCTTGGAAGGAAGCCCCTTTGGATATTTTCCCCCTTCTTGTATATTCTTGTTCTATCCGCCGACAGCAGCGATGGCGGTTGCTTGTCATACGAGGGTTACGAGAGCTACGAGGCAACTGCCTGGTGATGGAATGGAGATTCTCAGGCCAGTGATGATGGGAAAGAAGGGTGATCGGCAGTGCAGGTCGGAAGGCGACAACGACAGGGAATCTGCGACAATGACACCAATTGTTAGCTTTAAGGATATGAAGATGGAATGGAAAAGCCGCAGCAGACAGCAGATGCATTACCTCTGTCAACGGCTAATACAAGGCGACTGGAGGATTGCTGGGGGTAGGTTGGCAGCAGTCAATAGACGCTTGCTCAACGGCGCAAGTCAGGTGTTGCAGGCGGCAGGCAGCTTTGCTCGCGAGGCGCCGAGGCGAGAGAACTGCGTTCGAGACGGCGAGACGACGTGACAGCGGACGGAAGCAGTCGCGGTCTACAGCAATCAGACGGCCCCTGGAGATCGCCAGAACAGGAAAGAGGGCGAGTAATTTATGTGTTTTTGAACAATCCCTGGAAGAGATGGATGCAAATGTCGAAGCTGGCGCCGCGTGCACAGACGAGAACCACTGCAGGCCGTCCTTTAGCCTTTGCTCGTAGTAGAGACGAGCGCGGGCGCGGGAAGCAGCCAACGGCATTAATTCCACCACCTTATCGGCACCTGACCGGGGGGACCGTCTCTTATCGATAAGAACCGATCTTATCCGCCTGTCCCTGATGGCCGACTTTACACTAAGGTACAGAAGTTGTTCCACTGGCACCCGGTGAACTTTTTAGCGGGGTGTAGCTGGGATCAATCCCCAAGGGCCTGAAGGGGTGAGGTCACTGACAACCCAATGTGATGAGGTAATCCTCAGACCCTTGACGGGAGTGAAGACTCTCACTCCCGTCAGGCACCTTAATTATAAGTAGGCGGTAGGTAGGTACTCCGTACCGTACCGTGCCTTGCCTTAGGTAAGGCACTTCAGGTACCTTAGGACGCAAATTGGGCCGTCCGTCTCAGTCAACCTCGGCTTCTTGGCTGCAACCCCTCGATTGCGCCTTCACGCATCCCGTACCGTGACTTGCTTTGCCCATATTTAAGCAATCCCATCGCTGATCATAGAGGTTCAGGAACGCATAAGACGACGGGACAACCATGCGGGGCCTGCTCCGAAGCGCATTCTCAAACTGCAATTCCAACGCCGGTCCGTGACTAAGACGACCGCACTGCTTCACCCCTCCGAATCGCAAACATTTCAGCTCTGCTTGCAACTACAGCGTCAAAATGGCGACACAGCTCGTCTCTCTTCCCGAAGTCGAGCGCCTTAGTCCCCTGTGTATACGCATTCTAGGCGGCAACCCGGGGAAGTTTACACTACAAGGCACCAACACATATCTGCTTGGCCGGGGCAGCCGCCGTATCTTGATTGACACCGGCGAAGGCTTGCCGTCATGGATTGCTGCCATCAAGTCCACTCTAGAGCAAGAGAAGGCAGCCGTTGAGACGGTTCTGATCACTCACTGGCACCGAGACCACCAAGGTGGCATTCAGCAGCTCTTGGAGCTGTCGCCAAATTCCAAGATCTTCAAGAACCAGCCCGAGGAGGGCCAGTCAGACATTGCGGACGGGCAGCATTTTACCGTTGATGGGGTCAGCCTTACGGCCGTCTTCACCCCTGGGCACACTGTGGATCACATGGCTTTCGTCTTAGAGGAAGAGGACGCCATGTTCACGGCAGACAACGTCTTGGGGCAGGGCACGGCCGTGTTTGAGGATCTCGCCACTTACCTCGACAGTCTGGAGAAGATGAGGCACCTATTCAAGGGCAGGGCGTACCCAGGCCATGGGCCAGTCATTGATAACGGCCCTTCCAAGATTGTGGAGTACATGGTCCATCGAAAGACCAGAGAGGAGCAGGTCATCCGAACACTGCGATCCAAGAGAGATGTCGGTTCCGACGGAGGTCCGTCGGACTCTTGGACACCCATGGAGTTGGTCAAGGTTATTTATCGTGATGTTCCAGAGGAGCTGCATGTGCCGGCGTGCAGCGGAGTCATACAAATTCTTGAAAAGCTCGAGAGGGAAGAAAAGGTTTCACAGAGCGGCGACAGATGGACGTGGAGGGGTCAGTCGTCGTTGTGAAGTAAGGTACAAAGTAGTAGGGGGCAAAGCCCGACGGGCTTTAGCGGGGCTTCGGGGCCGAAGACGGGAGGCCGCGGCCGCGAGATGGCTTGTCTAGAAGGTCTTGACCGTACGAAGACGAGGCATCGGAGCCGGGAAACTGAACGCTGCCAGGAGCTGCATCGTATCATGATAGAATCCGGACGTTTCCGCGACGCAGACGGAATATTTATCAGGAGCCCCGCAACTGTAAACGTTCGTATAAGTAAGTCATAGGTTTTGTGCGTGCGTGAGTCCCGGCTTTATGCGGTCTTTGAAAGGTTGGTGGTACTACATGCTGCTGAAGCAGTGCCAATAGCTAGGCAGGGCCTTCGGAAGGTTCGGACGAGCCATCTTGTGATGGGGTGAAGTACGGGATGACGTCCAGCGTGTTGGCCAGCAAGGGTAACAGTGGGGTGGGGGGCATCGCAGCGCTTCTGGAGCTTTAGGCAATGAGACGTGGGTGCGAGGCGAGGTTCAGGAGGGACTTAAGATTATGTCGAAGTAGGTTGAAAATTTTTCCTTTCTTTCCACCAAGGAGATAGTGATACTGCGTAGTGTAGTGCAATAGTAGTCGAGAAGGTCGCGTCAGGTTGGATACATGGATCCTTGAATGCAGACTCTAACTTGGTGGGCACCAAGACTTCAAGATACAACATCTGGCTAGAATCGCGTGGGTAAAGTGGGTAGTCAGTTTTTTTTGGTTGCAAGCGTGTACTCAGTACCTCGATGTTTTGAGTCGCAACACCAGAAGTGGCGCTTCACGTCGCTCCTCCAGTGGTGATTTTGCGGTCAGTGTTGGAGTCAAAATCTCACCCACCATGTTTCCTTGTCTGCGAGCGGGCGCGCATGGTGTTGGCGCTGCACGGTGAGGTGAACCAACCAAGATCCTTAGGGCTTCAGCCGCCGTTATGTCCGGGCTCTCACGATGCAAATGCCGAGGCTGCAAGAGTCATCGCGGTGATATGGGCCGGTGCAATATGCACTCTGTAGAAATGTAAATCACAGCGGCGTGCGATGCCGTGATCGATGAGGGTCGGACTCCGACCTGACTCCGCAGTCCACGGGGACAAAAAGAGGGGCCCGGTAAGGTCGGGCAGTGTTATCCAGGGAGCGCGGGATCACGATTTTGATGGATGGATCGGACGCAAGGATTTCGCTCCGTGATGTCTCTCCATATACTGCGTAGCTAGGCGAGCGGTGGGAAGCGTACTATGTATCTGCAAATTACAGCGCGCCTTAGAAATCGAGACGCCGCCGACCGTCGGTACTTCGCGCTTGCCGCATCGGCCGGCATTCTGCTGATCATTAACGGCATTGCAGCGCCTGATTTGCGGGGACGGGAAGGGAAATCCTGGGTCAGGTAATCAATCAGGTATGAGCTCTCTCTCACATGGCTGACCTCTGTCGGCCTCGCTGGATGTTCCCCCCACCTCGCTGCGACGAATACATAGTACATGGCTGACACAATGTCGTCTAGGTACTCTGTAAGGAGCTTGATAGGGATGACACCATGACACCCTCGTTGCCTCGCATCTCCCGTGTGACTCGGATGCAAGCCTGGTCTTACGTGGAGGGGCAGAAGACGTTCTTGATAGGCCATTCCATCACCGCCGGACGTGGCTGGTTGACATGCATCTATCTGACATGTCCGTTATGTGGCGTGGTCAACGCCGCAGGCCTTTCTCGAGATCTCCGCGCCCGGCCAGAGGCCGTCTCGTGCAACGTATGAAGGTGAAAGAAAGGCCTTTTTCTGAAATATTCAGATTCCCGGTCAAGGGTCATCAGACCATACATTACGGATACTTACTTACATAGTACTTAGTGCTATGTGTGGGCGGCGCGGCAATCGGCTCGTTAGGCTTGGCGATCCGACGACGCTGTCGATACCCACCTCAATGATCCACAGCACGCGTGCATACTGCGTACTTTTAACCTACTATAAGGTATGTACGGAGTACACGCTAAGGTGACTACATAATGACTGCAGGACACGGATGACGATGTTCTTATCGTGCACACCATATCCGTAGAAATAGAAATACTGGCGGCCCCTGGGGTGGATACCGTGTCAACACCGAGTGCGCCGCACTGTTCTTGCGAATGCCCTCCTTTGCTGCGCGAATCTGCTCATGAAGGTAGCGCGACATGAAATCCGCGACTACCTTATTTATACGTAGTCATTCGTCCCTTCTCATTGGACGGAAAGCTTTAAACAGGGTTTGATGTCGTCACCGCCGCCCTTCTCGCAGTCATTCACATAGGGACCACAAACGACGCCCGACCGGCACGCGGCTCGCAAGCATGCAGGGCTCCCCGCTGTGACCAACCTCATACTGAGCTTACTATCAGCGCCCACTCCGCGGTAGGTGCCTTAGTGAGCACCTAGAGGCTGAAGTGCCATGGCACACTGAGCATGAAGGCAGCGGCTGGCTAAAAGCTGTGGCTTTGGCGCGCTGTAAGGTTGGTAGCTCATCCCTGTCTGGCTCCCCCACTTTGAAGAAGAGGAAGGAAAAAGAATTTGAATTCCAGCTGCATCTCGCACGCCTCCACCGTTTCCGCGCCGGCCAGCACCCGTAACTCGGGTCGGTGGGTTGTCGTTCAGTCATGTAACTTGACCCCTAGCAACGCGGCGTCCTCCACTTTCTTCGCCGACTTCCAGTGGGTGGATGCCTCCGGAACCCTCGGAGTCGGCCTTTGTGCTCTACTTTTGGGCCCTTGACTTACACACCAACATGGAGCACAAACAGCTCTACTCGGCCTGGCCTGGCCTGGCCTCGCCTCGCCTTGAACATGGACACCTCACTTCTGGCACTCACTGCCTTTGCCGAGTACTGCCCAGAAGCTACCTTGACGTACCTGGTCTTGTCACGAGTACCGTCTCTGTAGCTTGCCAAAAACCCCGTCGCGAGATATGGACTTCTCTCGGCCTCCGCTCCGGCGCTGTTCTGTTCTTGCGTTTGTTGGCTCAGTCCACATGCCGCAGGGTACTTGTAATCCGTATTCGCCCTTCCTGAGCTCGTAAAGTTATCCCCTTCCATCCCACCTCTCTCATTTCCTCTCACATGAAGCTGTTCTCGGGATCTACCTGCACGTACCCCAGGTTGTTGAACAAACCATAACGGAATCTCGAGGTTCAACTTGCCCGCCCAGAGCTAGCAACAGCTCTGGCATCTCTCTGGCGACATAAACATTCCGTCGACTCCTACTCATCGCCAGAATACCCCAATGAAACAACACATCGAGAAGATCGCCACACTAGTGGTGTTTAGCCTCGTGCCCTTGGTCTTTGCCCATGGTGCCCATGAAGCCGGGGGAGACAGCATGTCCATGGATATCGACATGTCCCGCGGCACCGCAGGAGAACCGAAACCCGCCGATAGCTATCCACCAACCTATTTCGCGCTCGCAGACCATGCGGGTGTCATGTATGCGCACATCGGGGCAATGGCATTTGCCTGGGTCTTCATTCTACCCGTTGGTGAGTCTGCCAAGGTAACGCCGAGAATGCGACGCCTATTAACATGCCCTGCAGCTGTCATGCTTTCAATCGCCCGCTCACGGTCTACGCTAGCGCTCCAATTCGTCTTCCTTGCCGTGAATGCGCTTGGCGTGGTCCTGGGCACTGTCTACAAAGCCAATACTCCCGATCTGTATCCTAACAACGCTCATCACAAGTTTGGCTGGCTGGTGACCTGGGTCGTGTCGGCGCAGGTCCTGATCGGGCTGCTAGGAAAGGTCGCCGGCGTTTCGAGTAGCGGAACGTTCGAGACATACGACAAGGACGAGTACCGGTCCTTCATTCCCGTGTCCACGGCCGCTATTGCTGAACACCACCGTATGAACGGATCGCCATATACAAACGAGTACCGACTGTCCAATGATAGCGGACAGGGCACCGAACCTTGTACCGAATCACTTCGAAGTCACTCCCGGTCCTCCTCTTCTAATGAAGTCTCTCCGCGCATCTTTGATGCCCGCCGCAAAGAATATGTCGAGGACGACGATGATTTGGAGGACGGGCCCCCCATGCATATGCCTAGTGCTGGCCACAAGAACAACGCCAGCGCGCTAATTGCAAAGGCAGCGGGAAAGATCTCTTCCCGGGTATGGACGGGCCTGCTTTTCGTCTACAACCTTGTAGACAGGACCATCCTGCCTCTGGGATTCGTCACATTCTGCTTGGGTATTGTGACGTATGGGCGATTCTTTGTAAGTGCTGAAAAACAATGCTCTGTGCAAAGTATGTAGATGCTGACTTCAAGTAGGAGGGGAACGGGATCTTTAGCGGTCTGGCGCATTGGATCAAGGGTGGTATCTTCTTCTGGCTTGGTTTGCTGACCCTCGGCCGGTGGACCGGCAGTTTCGGCGAAATCGGGTGGGTGAGTTGCAGCCCGTTTCCGGAGGCGATGGGCCCCGTTTTGCTGACTTTTTGTCCACAGGCGTGGAACGTCCGACCGAAACGCGCCGACGGCAAGTGGCGGCCTTCGGCGGAATTTGTCGAGAGCGCTCTCATTTTCGTCTACGGCTCAACCAACATTTTTCTTGAGCATCTCGGAAACTGGGGAGGCGAATACAGCGCCCAGGACTTGGAGCACATTTCGATCACGGTCCTGTTCATCGGTGGTGGATTGGTGAGTTTGGCCTCAGTCGCTTCGAGAAAGGGCTGGCTAATACGCAATGATAGTTTGGCATGCTCATCGAATCGAGCCGCATTCGCGATCTCTTGAATACCTCCGTTGTCGATGCCGCTGCAATAGACCCCGAGCAAACATATGACGACGAGGAGCGCGAAATCCTGCAGCCCCCGAAGCAATATGGAGTCTCCATCAACCCCATCCCGGCCCTCGTCATTCTCCTCCTGGGGATCATGATGAGCTCGCACACCCAACATTCGATGATCTCGAGCATGGTGCACAAGCAGTGGGGCAACCTTTTGACTGGGGCCTCGTTTGCGCGTGGCTTCACCTACGTGATCATGTACCTGAAGCCTCCCAAGTCTGTTCTCCCGTCTCGGCCTCCCACGGAGCTCCTGGCCGCTTTTGGTTTGATTTCTGGAGGCATCATCTTCATGGCTAGTGTGAGTCGCCATCTTCCGTGCATGTTCTTTGCGATACCTCTAGCTAACGACACCTAGGCTAGCGATACGGTGGATGGAATGATCCATTATGAGCTTGATGCGATGTTCATGTACACAGTGACCATGGGTCTGGTGGGTGTCCTGATGGCGTGGGAGATTATCGTCCTTGCCATTAAGGGTTGGGCAGTGCGCAAAGAGGCCGGCAGGCAACCCTATAGACTCGCTTGAACGACTGACATCTGTAAGGGCGCGGTGGTGGTGATAATGACGATGATAGTGTGGATTGTTGCGTAGCATTGCGACGGCGCAATCGCGGACGATTGTGATACACGACATCAGTGGTAGATGGGGTTTGGTTTTGGTCCCTGATATCCAGAGATACCCTTATGATAAGTAGGCCAAGTTGGCTCTTTTAATGATGATAATGTGTATACGGTACCGCGTTTGGGACTATGGGTGCTCTCGTAATGATCAAGCCTCCCTCACAATTCATTGGCCATGGTGATCCCTTCGCCTGCCAATCTTGCAGCGCTTCCCAGACGCCGACGGCCCCGTCTGCCGCTTCCTTCCGAGCGCAGCAACAGTTTCCTGACTCCCTCTTGACCCTTCAGCTGGCTCTGATTGACGATGCAAGCTGGTTTTCCCCGGTATGCGCGAAGCTGGATGTTGCTGTAGATACCTTGTTGCCCTGCGCCGGTTCGAGCTTATCGTGTAGATCTGAGAACGATACTCATTGCTTGGGGTCATTCTCGCAATGCCACGTTGAAATGCGCGTGACGAGGCGGTCTAGTTATGGGTCAAACGCGAACGCGTGAGCGAACTCTCCTTCCATCGGGCGTTCCCGGATTCTCGGCTAGGAATCGCCCCCAGCCTTCCTATCTTCAAACTGAAGACTTCTTTCTCTTGCACTTCTCCTTCTTGCTGCCTTTCGCTTTCTTCTTCTCGGGCTGCGTCTCCGTGTCCATGTCCTCGTCCTCAGCGGCGCCTGCGGCAGCGGTCACGGCGGCAGCGGGACGTACGACGCGCTGCTGGTCGGCGGCGGGGTAGAGTGCGGTGCCCTGCTGCAGGGCGTGGACGAGGAAAGGCAGCGACTCGGCCTTGAAGTCGTCGGCCTCGCGGACCTTGTCGAGGTCTTCGGCAAACTCTTGGGTGGTGCGCTGCAGGTAGAAATTTGTGAACTCTTGAGAGACGGACATGATAACTGGTGTGGTGCTGGGCGCTCGAAGTGTTCTGTCGGCCCCGGACTTGAAATTTTTCTTTTCGATCAGTACATTGGGTAATAATGACTTTTTTTTAGGGGGGGGGGGGGGGGGGGGGGGGG
>JABGLZ010000642.1:0-23677 GCA_014705045.1 Colletotrichum theobromicola | reverse complement strand
AAAAAAAAAAAAAAAAAAAAAAAAAAAAAGGAAGGAAAAAAAAGGAGACACAGTTTGTAGCTTGCAGGACAGGGATAGCAGCGCAGGTGAGAACGGTAGTAGGCTTTGGTAGGAGCAGCAAGCGTGGGCCGAAATCATAATCTCGTCCACGCTGCAGTCCACGTTCGGGGAGGCGGGATGGAGTCGCAAAAAGCCGATCCTGTCCAAGGATGAGCCTAGGAGGAATGCACACAGTGCAGATGGGGCACGTCTGAAAGTGAGCCGGGGTCTTCGGACGTTCTGGCACTCTCGATGGGAGAAGAGTGGCTGTGCGATGCTCATAGGTACTTACCTAAGGCACACGCAGTATAGGCACATGAAGTGAGTGTGGTGGCCCAGATGGGATGTGGATTGCAAGAGACGGCCTTGTTGTGAAGGTGCAATCACTGTCGTCATCCGCCAAAATGCACACACCAACTATCTTGGCCGTTTGATCCTAGTTGGTATATTCGAGAATATCGACCAGCCAAGGCCGACGATTGTCCGCCATCAAACTCATAGTAAGTGTTGTATTGCGTGTCAGTTCTACGTACAAGTACAGTGTATACCGGTAGAACCGCGTTCAAGGACTCACCGTCCTCAGCCGTTCAGGGAGCCATTGGGTTTGAGCTGGCAGCGCCAGTGCCAAAGCAGGGACGGGATGCCTCGGACCTGGACAGGGGGATTGACAGGGCAGCAAGCCTGGAGGAACTGGAACGACGGGGGGGACACCATTGGCTTTTTTTGGCACCGCCCCACCGGCTCACAACCTGACACTGCACTATACATCAAGCCGTCGCACAACATAACACCTGCACCACTGCCACCCTGTTGCTGCCGTTTCGTACTGGGAGTCTTTGACCGACTCGGCCTTGAATTTTGACTTTCTCCTTGACTTTCTCCTTCGTTGTACTCAACGCGACTGACTGACTAGGTTGACCTCCCTTTTGCCGTCATTTGTCTGTCTGTGGCTCAGTTCATCTTGATGCATCTTGAGGTATCCGGCCAGCCTGGCGAATCTCACCCCCAGGAACATAACGCGTCGCCAGTGAGGCTTGGCACAGCCATCTGGCAGGGACTTGGAGTTCGTTATCTAACAACATGCTGCCAAATGGCATCTGGACACTGGCTCGTGGGGCAAAGGCACAGCAAGAGGCCCATCGTCACAGTCCCACGATCATGGTCCGAGGATCATTGCCTCACAGTGCGTCTTTTCCGACCAAGGTATCTCATGTACCAAGGCTTCTCAGGCCATGTTCCGCTCATGACCACTGACACAACATGTCACTGTCTTGGACTACTGCTTACTTAGTAAGGTGGCAGGCACGCAGGCGGTGGGTGGGTGGCTGGATTCACGCCAAGGGGAATCAGGGGAGGTGCCTGGGTTCCTCAGCGTGAGGCCGGACCTTCCGGTACTTGCTGGACCAGGGTCACGCCAAGGTCATCTCCAACTTGCTACCTAAACGGTTGGCGATTGGCTACCGCTGTAAGAAGAGAGGGTTCGTCTCGTCGCGGGCGCGTCTGGTGTTTGGCGTTTGATCCTTGGTTCTGTGCTGGCGCGTTGCATGCCGCCTCAGGGCATGTATCCCAGTGCCTAGGTACCTGAGGTATCCGACCTGCCTACCTTACAATATGGTGCCTCATATATCCACACTGAAATTCTCTCGCCCAGGCTCCCTCCCCTCCCCCAGCAGGGCAGTTCAAACCACTCCCTCTCCAAACAGAACCTGAAGCTGGCGCGGAATGCCTACTGCCGTCAAGACAAAGCAAGACGACTGCTTCACTTCGCCTCGCCTCGCTTCACCTCGGCTTCATCTCAGCCTATTTCAACCTGCCCAATTTGTGTCAACTGTCAAGACAACACGCAAAGAGGCCACAGACCGTTGCCAATGGACGTGTACCAATGGCTTTCCCTCTGCATTCATCTCAACATCTCCCGCCTTGGAAAGCATGCACCGCACGCACTAGGACGTGAGCCGCATATCGGTGGGCTTGATTTGGTTCTCTCGCAGACCTAGCACACATACATACACTGTATCCAAGGCTGGGCTAAGGAAATCCGGCTGTTCGGTCTTACGAACGCGATTGAATTGGGCCGTCCCAGTTTTGACCGTCGGTCTGAGCAAGTACCAGCTGCTACTCGCAACCAAAGATGTAGTTAAATTCAGTACAGTTTGCTGACACGCTCGGCCGCGAGGTCGGACCTAATCGTCATTGTATCGCTCACCGAAATGAGGGGAGCTTCGCAGACAAGCAAAAAGCAGGTTTATACCGTAACCACCAGCTGCTGCTACTTCTCATCAGCGAATCAGCGTGAGCGTCTGTCTTCCATCTGTCACCGGGAGTGGCTTCCCAGGCAGAGCTCGTTCGTTATTCCGGCTTGCGTCGCTCGTATTGTGCGCCTGCTGCACACCTGCAGCTCGTATCGTGGTTTGCTTCGCCACTGTCTAGATCTGGATGTACGTACAGACTACAGCACCGGAACATCCTGATCTACTTATCTTGGGACACACCTACTGCGGTAGGTAACTAATCGCATTTCGGCCGATCAGTACTATGCAGTAAGTAATAGTAGCAGTTGGTGACGTGCAGTCTAGGTAGTGTATGAGTGAACACCGCGTTCGAAGGAAACTTTGGATTAACAGCAAGCACTAAGAGCTGATCAACACCACAGAGACGGCGAACCGTCAGACAATTCCTAGTTGACTGACGCCGCTTTGCAGACATCTCCGTCGCCCACTCGCTCGCCCACTCGCTCGCCCGATCGTTTTTTAAAAAGCGACTTGTCTTCTATGCCGATCCACTATTTATTTCCAGAAGACCTGCGACACAGTGCGGAGAAACGAATATGCTCATCCACTGGATCGAAGCTTCGCTGGCTGGGGTCCGGAGGTTTCGAGGGCCCTATCCGTCAGCTTGGGGCGAATTTCACGGATAGAGAAACGAAGAAGAACAGAGCTGAGAGGACGGGTTAGAGGGCTAATCAAAGGCGAGCCCACTCGGGGATGCGTTGTCGGATGCAGGTACCGGCCCAGAACGAGTCAACCAGCGCGCGGACCAGAGTGCTGAGCTACCTTAGCGTCGGCCCCTCTCAAGGTCTGTCATTTCTTTTCTGGGTGCACCTGTTGGCTGGCGGCGCTGAACGGGTGTCTGTAGGTCTCCGTACCAGGTAAGCTGGAGGTAAGGTACGTAGTGGTCGATGCCGTCATCTACATGTCCACCCACCCACCTCCTTCCTCACCAGCCAAGAACATCGCATCCGCTGCAAGCTTCCAATTGCCACAGGCTACAGCAGCCAGCTTGCCGGTTAGCCCGCCCCGCTTTCAGTGCCAGCCGCTCAATAGGTAGGCTCGAATGTTCCCTAGTGCCATTTTGCGCCCGAGACTTGGACCTGGATCCTATCTGCTCAATCCTGATCTCGATCATGCCGTCTCTCGACAGACAAGTGCTGCGAGCCTGCGACCAATGCCCATCACATCTTGGAAAGACAAGGGCACCAATCCAAGATTGTTACCACCTCCGTCCAAACAGGTAGCATTGTCGACCGCGGCTCGACTCCTCAAGGCACTTCCGTCCGCTGCCGTTCCACTTGCTCTCACGTTGACATCCGCATTGAGCTCAACTCTTCCATACCATCCCATACCTCCTGTGTGAATCAGTTTCCCGCTGTCAGCCACAGGCGAAAATCAGTCTGGCAGTTGAGCCGCAGGTCAATGCTTGAAAACATGGTTTTGTCCCAGCTCCGCAAAAAAAAGCAACGTCGATTGACCTGCGCGCGCGTCCGATAACAGTTGATGGTAACCCTCCATTTCACTCAAGTTGGTTAGTTGGTTGGTTGGTTGGTTGGTTCGCAACGCGTTGCTCAGGGGTATTCGTACATTCCTTTGTCCATTCGGCCGTCAGAAGACGCGACGTTTCTTGGGGGAGCCATCCCTTTTATCCTTTGTCCGCTCAAGACCGCACCATATCAGTGTTGTATTCTAGCGTCGACATTGATCGAGACGTTTGTTCGTCTCTGGGGGATATGGACCACGAACTGAACATCCGAATCCTATACATGCCATATTGAAGTTGCAATTCAAATGCAAGCACCCTAGGCCACGCCCATCCTCCGTGCTTCCCGCGCGCGGCCGTGCCTTCCCAGAGACGACCCGCGAAGGATCTGGCTTGCTCCTGCAACAGGTCGGCAAGAGTCCAGGGTTTCGCATGGTGAGGGTCCTCATTTCAGTGCCTCCTTTATCAGCCTGCGTAACTCTCAATGGGTACTTGCCACTTACAATACGACCCTTGGAAGTTTGTTATACCCTCTACCTGAGTCGCCTCGTTATTTCTTAGACAGATAAATATTTCCCATAGCATTGAGTAGGTACTAAAGAGAGACAGTCTTCGAACGAAGTACCGCGCTAACAAACACTCAGGGATTGTATTGTACGCAGCTGCGCAATCGGCCGTTATGGGTGAAGAGCGACAAATTTCCGTGCATGCCGATCATTTGGACGACGTGTACTAGCAGCGTTGCTTCCGTCTGATCGATCCCCTTTTTCAAAGGAATGAAGCCCTGCCATCACTATGCAGGTGCGGTGCGGGTTTGAAGATATTTCCCCTGTTCGAAGCCAGCGTCTCCGTTCGAATATACTTAGTAGGCGTTCCTGGGATACCCTCCGGCCTTCGAAGAACTGCAATGCTTCCGGCCGGAGGGCTATGCAGTATCATTTGAAGCTTCGCAGGGGTCCCGGAACTTGTCGGTCCACAAAGAACCCTTTTCGGTCTCGAACACGGCCTTCGTTAGTCCGGCCCGCCCTGTCCCCAAGTCGACAAGAACAGACTAAGATGAAGCCGATAATGCACTGGCAACGTGAGAGACGCTGCTGCGACAGTCCCGAATGATGCGCAGTACACATGAAACTTTTGAATCGTGCTAATTAGACTGGCTTGTTTGGCTAATCGGGCTGTGTTCCGTCTGCTTGTTCCTTGCGCTCTCACCAAAAACTAATTGTAGTCTTCGTTGGCGCTTCTTTCGTGCGACTCGTGAGGTCTGACTTGACATAGATACCCTACTACAAGCGGTGACCAAATCTTTCTTCCTTGACCATGGGCATCAAACATGGTGCGCGTCACGTGCTGTAGCTGTTCTCGCCAAGGTGCGTGGTTTCCAAAGCAGAAACTCAATTGGGCAACATTGATATAGAATGTGGAGCACCGCCGGTTGCCCCTCGCAACCAGGACACGCATTTCGTGCAAAGCGAAGTCTATCAAGACCTGGGCGGCATGTGAAATTCACTCCGAGACTTACGAGAGTATCCCTTAATCATGAACGGACATATCCATTTTGCTTCGTCCAGCGAGGATGAATTTCCGGATTTGGACGTCATCTTCCAGAGAAGTAAGCAGATCAAGCGACAGGGGAAAACAACGCAACAGAAGTCTGGTATCGACGACCATGACATTCCTAAACGGACCGGTAAAACGATTGACGGAGGGGAAAATGAGGGAGACGGCACCAGATTGAAGAAGCCGAACGATTCGAAACCCCCTTCGACAACGCGGCGTCGCAAACTTGGCCAACAACTAGACAACCCGCTTATGAAGCGGTTGGCGGACTGTCCAGGGAACGAGGGACAAAACCTATGGGAGGTCCCCATTAAGACTCAGACAAAGAGACCAACAAGCGTAAAGGTGCGTGAGCTACGATCTCGGGATCAGGTTACACCACCGGCGAGGTCCCAAATCGAGGAGACGGGAGACCACTCGGAAGATAGCTCCAACGACGCGACCGAAATCACCGAGGCAGACATCTCGGAGTTCTTCTACGACGCCCTCTCTGAAATTGAGGATGATGAAGACACTCCAACACAATTTAATCGACAAGAGCCAGTTTCGAAAAGTCGTCCCCCGGCGGTTCGAGGAGAGGAGGGCAGGTCAAAAGCAGAAGAGCTTGCAGTATCCAGACGCACACCAGATGTTGAGGTGCTAGAACCAAGGCCCTCGGGCGGCGACAGATCTCGGAGAGGAGCTTCAAGCAAGGAAAGCAATTCCGACGAGCCCTTGCGCAGGGGAAGGACACGGCCTCTCAGCGACTTGACAGACGACGTGACCGAATCTCTGCGTCGCCTTGATCTGTAGGCTGCATACCCCCACTCAACTTGAACCACTACTAACAAACTACAGCGACATTACGAAGTCAAGAAAACAAGACACGAAGAACAAAAGCAGAGACGCGCCACGGGCAACACCGCCGTCAACACCACCCAGGTTAACTAGCAAAACTTTGGTTTCCCCCAAGCAGTTTTCTGCCATCCCAAAGACCCCCCACGGACCCAGCATGGACCTGTTCTGGAGTCAAGAGTTTGTTGACGAATGGAACCTGGAGCACTCCCCGAAAAAGCTCATTCTGCCACCAGCGCAGAAGAGCCCAGCGAAGAGCGCTGTGAAAGCCAGAACTAGCAAAACAGAAGCAGCGAAGCAGAAGGAGGCAAAGAAGTCATTCCAGAAGATGAAACACGATTTGGCGCAGGCTTTCTTGCGTGAGCTTGACGACACTATCACGCAGGGCCAGCTACAATCCTTGGCCGAATCCACGGGAGGAATTCAGATCAAGTGGTCAGCCAAGCTCAACACCACCGCTGGCAGAGCCAATTGGCGACGGGAGACTGTTCGCAAACTAGGCGACGGCATCGAAACGTCTGTCACTCACCGTCACCACGCCTCTATCGAGCTGGCAGAGAAAATTATTGACGACGAGAATCGTCTTCTCAACGTCGTCGCCCACGAGTTCTGTCATCTAGCAAATTTCATGATCAATGGCATCACTGGCAACCCGCATGGCAAAGAATTCAAGATCTGGGCGGCCAGGTGCTCGCAGGCCTTTGGAAATAGGGGAATCGAGGTCACGACCAAGCACTCGTACGAAATCGACTTCAAGTATATATGGGAGTGTACCGAGTGCGGGCTGGAATACAAACGCCACTCCAAAAGCATCAACCCCGAGCGACACCGTTGTGGCTCGTGCAAAGCCCAGCTGAAGCAGACAAAACCCGTGCCCCGAGCAGCGGCAAAGCCATCTGAATACCAACAATTCTTCAAAGAGCAGATGAAGATAGTCAAGCAAGAGCACCCTAAAAGCCCGCAAAAGGAGGTGATGAAGATTATCGCCGATCGATGGGCGAAGCGAGGTGGGAGCAATCGTGCAACCCCTGAGACGGAGAGCGCAGAGACGAGCGTTGAAAACGTCGGTGGTCGCCTGAATAGCATAAAGCTCTAACGAGACGACGACTTAGCACAAATATACACCGTAAGAGTAGCAGATTTGGTATATATTCCGCTGTGTGACGTGATGAAGCTCGTCACGTAGAGTCGGCCGGACCGCTGACCACACTCGACATGCCCAATTTGACATTCTTCGTATGCAAATCGCCGGATCCAAGTAACGCCCGTCACAAAAGGACAATGTAGAGACCGTCCCGCCCATTCATTCGTTCGTTCAGATTTCCCGTGCAGATGGGCTCGCATCATCCGCCATCGGGTCGTTCACAACCTTCGCGCACGCTAAGAGAGAAATCTTTGCCTCTAAACCTCGGCGAACAGAGTCCAGTCTTTGACCTTGAAAGTCTCCCAGATGCGCGCCGCATACTCCACGGCGTCACCAATGAGCTTACCCTGCTTGCCCAGCTCCAGGTCGACGTCCTCCTCGTCGTACTCACCCTTGATGTGAGGCACGTTGATGGTGATGAGAATGTCGGTGGATTCTTTCTCGAGACGTAGCAAGGTGAGAATGATGGCAGTAAAGTCCGGTGCCGAGGAGCCGGACTTAGACTTTGGGGTTTGCGTCGCGATGAGGGTATACGCGGGGACCTCAGTGCTGCTCCAGGTTATCACCGTGTTAGCTGCCGCCCGTGGTAGTCGGTAGGAGTGCAAGCGGGAATCTCTGCGCAGAGCGAAGAAAACCTATGAATCTAGCGAAGCTAGCCACCCACCTCAGTCGTGAAAAGGATGTCTCGGTCGTATTCCAGACCTTGACAGTATCGATGTCTTCGCCGACAAGCTCCTCAAGATGCGTGGTCATCGCACGACCGTCAATCTCGGGGCTGCTGCCAGCGGGACCGACGCGCTCAGTAATGTCGAAGATGATGCTAGTGAACCCGTCCTGGTCGATCCAGACCTCCTGGTTGTCGGGGACCTCGCGCAGTTTGCTTCGGGATGACCTTGTCAGTCTTGAGTCCAGCAGAAAGATGCGACTGGAGGGAAGCGAACCTGACGTCGGCGAACTTCTCCGGCAAGTCGCAAACCAGGGCGCCGCCGTACAGGGGAGTGCTCTTGTATCGGGTCATGTTGCCTCGTAGTCGTATGCGTAGCAGCTAGTACTAGGTGTGTCGCAAAATAGCCCCGTCAGAGTG
Organism: Colletotrichum theobromicola; assembly: GCA_014705045.1. NCBI lineage: Eukaryota > Fungi > Ascomycota > Sordariomycetes > Glomerellales > Glomerellaceae > Colletotrichum > Colletotrichum theobromicola. The sequence goes on along the minus strand of JABGLZ010000642.1, from coordinate 15,266 downwards.
TGGTGCAAACGTCGAAGAGCGCAGGCAACGGTGGCGAGGCCCAAGTTCAACAGCTAGAGAGGTCAAATCAGGCAGTGGTAGGTCAGGCGCAAATGAATAGGCTGAGTCGACAGGCAGAGGTTGGGTATCGGGGTATCACAGAGTCGAACAGCCAAGAGAACGATGACTAGATTAACACCAAAGCGAACGGCGGGCACTAGCTGGCAGTCTTACGTGGATTTTTGAAGGTGCCGAGCGAGGCTCGTCCAAGTTTACCTACAGGCTCATTCGAGGTGGGGTGGCTGAAAAAAAGGAGGGGAATGGAGAGGTATGACGACGGTGCGGCCAGGGATCATGTCGCAGAGGTTGCTGCGGAACTTCGGGCTGAGCAGCACCGGACGTTGCGCGGCAAGCCTCAAGGCTGCATGTTCAAGCATCGGCTGACTTTCTTTGCGCAATTACTGCAGCTGCATTCAAGTTAGGACCGGGCTGGTCGTTACATATTTGCTTTCGCATGATTCAGCGCGATAGAATAGAGCATGCAAAAATGTAATGAAACAAAAATCGAACCTGGATGCTCCAGATGAGAATTGTCCAAAGATTGGTGGAATGGAGTCTGTTGGGCCATCCAACGGTCACATCTGGTAAAAGGCAAGAGGTGAGTTCGATAGGAGGTCCCACTCCGGTGGTAGGCAGGTTTTTTTCACCCTAAGTACCCTATCTTCTGCGTGACCCACTCTTTTTATTCGCCTGTACCCCCGCTCTCCGCAGTGTATCTGAGCTCAATCCCTCGAAGGTCATGTCCAGATCTGCCGACTTCACCTCGTCTTCCTCCCAAATCACCCAGAGCAATTCTATTGCCACCAACATTTCCCTCTATTCACGAGACATTTCTGCCCATGATGACGTCCAGCCTCTCTTCGTGCATCTTTTGCAAGATTATCAAGGGTAAGCTGCCATAGTACCTGATCCCAGCATATCTCCGAACCCCCGCAGTAGCAGCGTGATGAAGTTGACTCCCCAACCCTAGGCGAGATCCCCTGCTTCAAGCTCTTCGAGAGCGATAAGACGTTGGCCTTTCTCGATATTAACCCGCTCAGTCGTGGTCATGCTGTGAGTAATTCTTCAAATAACAAGGAAAAGTAAATCATCTTGAATTTTTGACTAACATCTTCAAAGCTCGTCATCCCCAAGTTCCACGGTGCCAAACTTGCGGATATCCCTGATGAGCACCTCTCGGAGATTCTCGTATGTCACACCTTGCAATTCTTTGCGCAACCATCAATTTTCTAATCATATGCCACCAGCCTGTCGTCAAGAAACTCGTTTCCGCGAGCGGAGCCGAAGACTATAACGTCCTCCAGAACAACGGCCGCATCGCACACCAGATGGTCGACCATGTAAGTTGACACGCTACCTAGCCTCCCTCGCGATACTCAACGACTGACGTGATGTAGGTCCACTTCCACATGGTAACTCTCTTCCCACGCTTCCCGTATGAATAGCTTACTGACTTCTTCTGCGATAGATTCCAAAGCCAAATGAGGCTGAGGGTCTCGGCGTCGGTTGGCCCCAACAGGCAACTGATATGGACAAGCTCAAAGCGCTGTTTGAGGATCTTAGGTCCAAGATGTAAATCCAGTCAAAAGTGGTATATTCCAGCCCTCCTGCTACTCGTAGCAGCAATAAGGAAATCTAAGTTCCTGTAATTCAAACAACCCCCCGGGCGCCACCAGTTTCTTTTCTTCTTGGTCTCTGTACCGCATGTATAAACTCATCAAACTCGTGACAATCTCGCCGGAATCTAATCTACATCGTCTGCTGAGGTTTCGACCTTGATCGCACCGTTGGCCAGTACAACCGGTGCAGTCTTCGGATAAAATTCAACGTTTCCACCATCGCGGATAACGCCGGTTCGGTCCAGGACACACTTGGCGCGCAGGTAAGGGTCCAACTTCCAGTAATCGTCTTTGAGCTTGTGGGCGAGCTCGTCTCTTCGCGCCTTAATTCCAGCCTCCTTGTCGGTTCCCGCCTCCTTGACCCATTGCAGTGTGGCCTCCTCGTACTGAGAGATTAGTTCTTCTCTTCCCGCAAGAAGAGCATCCCTCGCGGCGGTATCCTTCATCTTATCGTTTTCTCCAGCGACCGGCTCAACGTACTTGTAGTCCCAGTCCTCCTGACCGTCGAGTTCCTTGAGGATGTGGCTCGTGGGGATGAATTCTTCCATCTCTTTGACGTTATTGGTAAAGTGAACCTTACTGGCTACGACAGGGTCTAACCAGCCCTTGATGATTTTCCAGATACCTAACCTTTGTTAGTTATCACAGCCTTCTGCGTCTAGGGCCTCATTTGAACAAACCTTGGAAAACCCATGGGGCTCTGTGCACTAGGACGGCTCCTAGGGACTCAGGGTAGTTTGCCTCAAAGCACTTGATCATGAATTTGACTGGTGTGTAATCCTTATATAATAGTCAGTTGTGCCTGCCAGCACACATGGCTGATATCACTCACCATATTGGCCATAGAAAAGCCAGTCATATCAAAAACAATTGTCTGGAATAAGTCAGCACCGTCTCATCTAGTCCATGCCTTGGAGCGGCACATACCGCAGTGTCAATAGGGGGAGCCAAAACCATGCGACACGTCTCGATCAAGAAGACAGTGTACTTCTCAAGGCTCTCCTCACACTGCTCGCCTTGTCGGTGCATGCGGACTCTCACCATGCAAATTGGTCGCCCTGCTTTATCAATACCGTGGATAAAGGTCTTCCCAGATCGGGCCTGGGCCATGAAGTCTTGGCCAAGCTTCTTGGTGTTTGCGTCTGCACTCTTGGAAGCTTCGAGTGCACCCTCCTCGCCATTCTTCATGATCTCATCATCAACCTTCATCTCGGTCAATCTCCAGTTCATGGTCGAGATCATCATAACGAAGGCCTTGTCAACATCCCACTTTCGCGCCCTCAGGAAGCGTAGAGCCAGGGCATCTGGGTGGTCATGCTTGACCATGGACCATATTGTGGCACGCAGGGCCTCGGGACTCTGACTAGCCAGGGCCTCGAGGAATTGCTTGGTCTGACCGTACTTGTCTTCTCCATCGTCTTTAATGTGGGTGCTAACGGTGGTTGATGAAGCGCCTTCTTCCTTCCTATCCTTGCGATTGAAAAGTGAGACGCGCTTCTTCTTGGGCTTCTCATGTTTGCCCGGAGTCGAAGTCTCGCTAGGGGCTGTGCTCGCGGCCGCGCTGTCTGCAGCTGCATTGTCTTCACCCAGGGACAGAATCAGGTTCCAAAGCTTGCGCAACTTGTCTTCCTGGTCCGGGGTGAGATTTCCCGGTCGTCCTGGGGGCATGTCAGACGCCATGGCTTCCAGCGACTGGCTTTCGGAGCTAGAGGGGTTGATGTTGGAGCTGGAGCCAGATGGGGATTGCTGGTATTGCAGGGCGAACCCAAGGCAGACGAAGAAAACGGCGATTGAGAGTGCGACGGAGTCAACACGGGACTGTAGCAAGACGCGCGAGGGCTTTAACTTGGAGGGATCCGATGACTGTCCCAACCCGTGTGTGGGGGCTCGCCTATACTTCGATGGGACGAGATGACAATTGGGTCGCCCTATACTGTGTATAACCAGGGTGCGCCGTTCGAAGTGCGAAGACGAGGGCACAACGCAGTTCCTCGAAGTTGTTGAAAGAACCCTTCGTGGAAATGTGATGATGCGAGGCAAAGCCGAGGTTTTTGGTTTCAAGCTGGCCAGCATCAGTCGAGAAGGTCAATTTATGCCCGGACCTAATTTGGCGCAGCTGACACACACTCTGGCGAGGTCAGCAGGGTCATCCCAATTTGAGGTGCGTGGTAGACAAAAGCCACTTGTAAAAGGGCGACGTGAAAAGGCCAAGCTGGTGAGGCCGAGGGTGTGTTGCTAAAGACAGTCCTCGCCTTGGGGCCCAAGGCGAGGCGAGGGAAGAAATGCGGCAGTGGCACAATATGTAGGATGGGCTGAGAGTCATAAAGGCACTTACGCGGACTTGAGGAAGACGCCGAAGAGTGCTAACGTCCGTGGGTTGTCTGATGCTGTCGAGGAGCACGACCGCAGACAATGGAAGAGAGCGATGTTGGACCTGTAGTGGGCTCGGACAACAGCAGCAGCGCAAACAAGCAGACAATGTGGAAAAGCACACGACCAACAGTCACGGACAGTACACAGTGGCCTCGTCGTTGTTGGTAGGTAGTATGCAAGTAACGGAGGGAGAGCGAGTGTCGCAAGGTATGTTTGCACTGGAGCTGTAGCTGATTCGGAAATGGAGCTCGGACTGTGACTTTGGGGAATTGCTGGCGGGAGCGATTGGAGGGCAGGGTTAGGGGATGAGGGAGGGAGGGAGGGAGGAAGGGAGGGAGGGAGGTAGGGAGGAGGCTTAGACGTGGACGAAGACGACGACGCCGTCGCAAGGATCGAATGCTTTAGCTGGCGACCAAGAAGCCGCTGTAGCTGTTCAAATCTCCGGGCGTTCCGAACGTGAGTGGCTCAAACGCACCAGCAGGTCTGCTACTGTGGGTAGGCAAAGTAGGCAGTTTGGAGGATGGCAGCTGCAAACAAAGATCAGCGAGAGGTGTCGCGGTGGATGGCGGATGCGATGCTGAAACTACGACGAATGGTTCTTCATGGGCGCGGATGTGAGTAAGTGTGCGCGCAGTGTTGGGGCAAGCCAGGGGAGGGGTAATTAGGTGCCTGTATTTTGTAAAAAGGTGAGGTGGCTGTGACGGAAAGGAGCGAAGGCAGTTCGAAAGAGGTAGGTACAAGCAACGCATTTCCTACCTTACTGTTCACACCTTACCCAGAGGTATTGTCGACTCCCACCTTGATGTTCAAGACGAGAATGGCGGAGCCCAGCGATGAAATACGACGTACTCTGCGTATTCGTATGGAGAAATTGCTCAAGGTTTTCGCATCTACATACTTGGCTTACGCGAAAAGCCCACCGGCTCTTGACACCCGTTGCGACTCATCCCACTCAGCGCAGCTCATTACACCTACAGATCCAGTCGCAAAACCCACTGAATAATTATCGCACACGCGACTTCACCTAGGCTGTGAACCTGGGGAAGATAGGTAGGTACCTGGGATAGGTGCTCAAGGGACGGATAAGGTCCAGTAGGTTTGCGTCATTCAGTGACATCGAACACACATTTCTGCTCCCGGCCGGGCACCGACCTAATTACGGTGGTTGACCCCTCCAAGCCAACACGTGCTGAACTGCAGTTTTGGTCCCATGTAAGGCGCGGGGCCTCCTTACCTTGCCTTCCTAGGTACGTAGGTACGGATAGAGGGGTGGTCGTGAGGTTGAACCCCGCCAACGACGGAAATAACAGCCGTGCGCAACGGCCACTCAGATCATTTGTTGATGTTGACTCCCGCTTCAATTGATGCTCCCCAAACCCATTCGACAGCTCACCGCGTCAATCACCGCGCCACGGAAATACTGATACCGACGTTGCGCAGATATTTAGGTCCCCTACTACGAACACATCATCGCCCGGTCTTGCTCTTCATAGTCGGCCATCTCTGCACTCTCACCATCCGGATAACACCGCTTCCAACCATGGCCGACCACCCCGAATCCAGCAGCAAGCGGTCGACCTCTCGAACGCGTACGTCGCGTCCGACGACCCCGCTACGTCCCTCCTCTAGATCGTCTTTCAGAGAATCGGCCAGAGAAAGCATCCATGGGGTCGAGCCTTTCCCTCTAAACACTTTCGAGCCAGCCTTTGCCGAGCTATCTGACGCCATGGCCGACCTCGAAGCCAATATGATGCACTTCCAGTTGATGCATGAGAGCTTGGCTCGCTTCAGCGAGTCTTTTGCCAGCTTTCTGTACGGCCTCAACATGAATGCTTTCTGCGTCGACTACCCAGAGGTGCGTGTACCGCAACCAGCGGCGTTCTTACTGTTGTGCATGTCTAACATTGATTCAAGGGGCCGATAGCAGAATCTTTCCGACGTGGAAAGCTACAAGAAGAGTCGGGCGCAAATTCAGGTACGCCTTGTTTTCAACGCACAGAATCTGCAGATTACAGATGGCGGACTGACGAGTCTCGTACATACAGCATCCACTCGGACAGACACTGGGCCAGAGTTTGATGGCGAGATGACCTTTATGTATTTCTTACAGGCTACCCTAGTATCGTTCTGCACAGTTGCTGATCTACTAACAGGACTACGGATGTTTCTTTCGTCGACAACCCCCCCGCATCCGCCAAGCCGACCCCGAGGATGAAAACACCTGACGTGCGAGGTTCTCGTGTGCCAGCTCCAAGTACTCGTGGCACTTCGGCTCGTGGCGCAAGAGGAGGACGCCGTGGAGCTGCTGAGTCACAAAGAGGCCGGCCTAGTGGTCTAGCCCGTGCTCGAGGCCGTGGTGTTCGATGAGCATGCTCCATGGAAATTTCGCCGTGGCACACATTGCAAGTCGGGATACTGCTTCCCCGCCGCGCCGGATTCGCCGGCGTCGGTGCAGAGAGTGTCGAGTGCTGGGAAGTGGGAACGGGATGATGCAGTGACCATTGCAGTTCGTCGTAGTGACAGGGTATCATTCAGTTGTCTGCTTTGAAACCACATGTAGACGTGTGGGCGGACACAATCAGGTCTCCATCTCAACCTCCTGGTCGACGGCCCTATCGGGACCGCCCTTAGTAGGGCCCTTGTTATCCGTCCGGAGACCAACGACAGCCTCAGCTTCCTTCTGGGTGTAGGGCTCCTCCTTAAGCTGCTTAACTCTGAAGAAGAGTTAGCAGTGTAGTAATGCGAAGAGGAACAGATATGTAGCGATTTTCGATTTGGTACGGACCTTCGCTTGTGAGGCTTTCCCTTCTGGTGACCGACCAGGCTGATCTCGGTTTCAAACCATTTGGCGCATTCGATGCAGTAGTGCTGACCCAAGCCAGGGAGATCCTCAGGCGCCTTGGTGTCCTTCCATTGCCGCAAATGCCGTGGAGAAAGCATGTCGGCCTTGATCTGGTCGACGTCTCTGTCCAAGTTGTCAGAAACGCCCCCAAATGCAGCGTGGAATCTGCGGGCCTACCTTAACTTCCTCCGCGTCTTCGTCAATGTCCGCTTGTTTCCCACGCCCATTGTGCTGGCCTATCAGTGTCGATTGGCTTCAAATGCGAGGATCGCAGGCGCTTGCTGGATGCTACAAGTGGCAGAATTCCCGAAAATGTAGGTGGAAGTGGCGAAGGCGGGGCAGAATTTTGGCATTGACTGTAAAAAAGTTGCTTCACCGCTCGCGACGCTTAGGGGGTCCGGGTGTTTATTCGGCTCCGAACCCATCAAAAAGTGCATTGCGACTGGGCCGTGAGGTTGTAGGTATCCGTGCTCCGCGAGGTACCTAGGTACACTGAGGCACGAGGACAGGGATGATATTGGATCTAATGTGGTTGGCAGAACAGAGTCACGTGGCGATAAGCCGATGACGGTCTTGAATGCTGCTCCTTATCTGGCATTTTTGGAGGATCGTCCGAAGAGGCCCGAGTGGATAGTGGACATGCGACAGGTTGTCTTCAATTTCCCAATCGCCGCTAGACACGAGCGAGCGTGCCTGGTCCTAACTCGAGGTTCCTGCGTCTCACGATAACAACTTTCTGCCGAAGCAATCGTCCAGAGGATAAAACAAGAAAGGAAAGCCTACCAAAATTGGGCCTGCGGAAACCGTGAGGATTGCGCGGAACAGTTGTCGTTGTCTGATCCGGAGAAGGCGGAACAATGGCTTCCAACGTGACATCCTTCAGCACTCTTAGGGCCCGGTCCTACATCTTTCGGCTGCCTCTATTTACGCGCATCGTAGTGCTCGCCATTGTAGCAGCATGGGCTGCTAGCTTGCAACCTGCTTGGGACGTGAAGCTATGGGGCGCGTTGATTCCCGATCAGCTGTCCTTCACATCGTGTAAGCTCCTCTCGCGTCCTTTTCGCGAAGACCTGATTGCTAACACTGGCTTCTGCAATAGCGTACCGAATGAACACGTATCCCTTCGTTCATGTGAATTTCATCCATGTAATTCTCAACCTTGTCGCCTTGACACCATTACTGGAGCGATTTGAGGCCGAGTTCGGTACCCTGACGTCTATTGCACTTTTCATCGGCCGTACGAACTTCCTCACAATATCCCTGCGGTCCATACCTAACTGAACTGTTGGCAGCGCTCTCGACGATTCCGGCTGTCGTATACGTGCTGATTGAGCGATTCATCTTCAAGGGCAATGTAGGAGTTATGGGCGCCAGGTAAGGACGAGAATCCAGGACTTGATGAGTCCAGGAGCCTTGAAATTGAGACTAATATCTGGCGCAACGCAGCGTATGGGTCTTTTTGCTCCTCGGGATGGAAGCTATCCGCACGTACAAGACGAACCCTTACTTGACGATTGCGACCCACTCCATTCCTACATGGACAACGCCGTTGATCCTCGTTCTGGTCGTTACAGCGCTCGTTCCCGGCACGAGCTTATTAGGCCATCTGTGTGGTGTTTTGGTTGGATATCTTTGTAAGCGGCAAAGTGCAAGCACCCCTCCCAGTTTCAGCAACTCTAACATTCTGCCGTCAGTTGGTCTCGGATATCTCAAGTTCCTGAGCCCGCCAGAGAAGGCATTGCGCTGGGTTGAGTCGAAGCTGAACCTCTTGGGACGTCTACCTCACTACGTAAGTGTCGACCAGAAGACATACGGTCGTTTCGGCGTCTTGCCCTCCAGCAGCCACCCCCCTGGTACCAGCGCGCCCATCGCTCTGGTGGGCAGCACGCAGAGACTCGGCCCTTGACGAAGGAACGCCGGATTGTACTGTATATTCGATCTATTGCCCCAGGTAGATGCTTTACGCCTTGGTAGGAGTTTGGAGTTACGCTGCGGGCAAAAGGGGACATGGCTGTATTGATACTGGCCGGATACTGCCAGGGGCTTCTCTTCGTAGTATATTTTCAGACGGGTTTCGTCCTTGTCCATCCCTAGGGGTGCTTAGACTGGCACGTACAAGACTCTAGATGTTTGCAGTAGAATTAGTCTGAAAACCTGGGCGTGAAAGATCATTTGTGGATGTGCGAATTCTCTCGCGAAACCTAAATGCAGCACGCCTACCAAATACCGGTACAAGAAGACGCAGCGACGGGGAGAAGCTTAATTATACGGCTTTTGCCGGGTCCCTGGATGTCGGCGAATTGTGTTTCTCAGCCCTTAATACCCCCCGGGCTTTTACAGCAGGGGTTGGTCAGCTTCCATGGCCAACGCGCTCGGATAAAGGACTATTTGGACCCCGATTTCTGGGGTAGCGAAGTTACAGCACAGGTTAGGCACTCGTAGCGCATGGCCTCCCTGGCCCTAGAAGGTCTAAGGTAAGGTACCGCCTTAGCTGACAGAGGGCCAGGTGCATGACCTCGGGCACGAACAACCATCCCCCTGGAAGATGATGACTATCTCCAAAAGAGTCACCGCGTAGACTGGTCGATCAGAATTGTGCAATTGCGCAGCTTTTGGAAGCTGCCGCAGAACGTCATCGTCATGTCACGACTGATATGTGAGGACATTACCCGCCGTAGCCCTCTCTGGCATCGAGCAACACTGACTTGTCCCTCATAGCTTCGGCCCTTTCGTTGCGACGCGATCCACGTATTCTAAAGCTTCCGCCCTATATTTCCCTGGCCTGCATCCTCGGGGGCATCGCTTGGCTTTTCCTCTTGCCTCTCAACGACTACTCCCGAAGAACCTATATTTCCGAGAACGCGCTTCTTCCCGGCCAGGTTCACACGTATTTCGGAGGAAGCGACCAGAACGTCCTGCGGGCGTATAAGCATGAGATCAACTCGGTCAGGGACAAGTCTAACTACGAGTGTGTGCACTTCCATTGAAGCACCACATGGGCACGAGCTGACTGACATCCCCATCTAGGATCAACGACAAGCTCGAAAGCATTCTGAAGAACGTCGGTCTCAAAGTTGGTCGCCAAAACTATACGTACGAGTCGGCTGGCGATATTTACTCGGGCGAGAACATTTACGCCATTCTGCAGGCCCCCCGCGGCGATGCGACGGAAGCGATTGTGTTGGTAGCAGCTTGGATGACCGTCGACGGCCACTTCAATCAAAATGGCATTCCGCTAGCATTGACCTTGGCCCGATACTTCAAGAGGTGGTCTTTATGGTCCAAAGACATTATCCTGGTTGTTCCTCCCGACAGCAGAACAGGAACCCAAGCCTGGGTTGATGCCTACCACGACTCCCATGACTCCTCCAGAGTCAACTCTCTACCTCTCAAGTCTGGCGCCCTCCAAGGCGCCATTGCCATTGATTATCCTCAGGAACACCGGTTCGAGTCGATCCACATCATCTACGACGGCATCAACGGTCAGCTTCCAAACCTGGATCTCATCAACTCTGTCGTCAACATCGCCGGAGGCCAGATGGGTATGGGAACTGCCATCCAAGAAATGTGGATGCACTCAGACAAGTACCAGGACCGCCTGCGTACTATGCTTCGAGGCATGCTGAACCAAGGCCTGGGACACGCCTCTGGCCCTCACAGCAGCTTCATCCCCTATCACGTCGATGCAGTCACACTGCAGCCTTTCGGTGAAGGATGGCATGATGAAATGGGCATGGGCCGCACGATCGAAGGCACTTTTCGCAGTCTTAATAACCTTCTCGAACACCTCCATCAGAGTTTCTTCTTCTACCTACTCATGCACAAAGAGAGGTTCGTCAGCATCGGCACCTACTTGCCTAGTGCTATGATCTTGGCAGCGAGCTTTACGATCACTGCCATTTCGCTATGGGTGAAGAGCGGCCACCAGGAACCACCACCCATTGCGGTCAAGTCAGCCATCAAGTCGGGAGATAAAGTCGTCGCGAATGATGAGGTTTTCGAAGATGCTTTGCAGGAGTCGGACAAACAAACACTTCCTACCAGAGCGGTTGAGCGGGATCTATTTTTGCCACTCGGTGTCGTGGCCATCTGCCAGTTCCTGGGTGTGGTTCCGCTGTATGTCTTCAACCACATGCCCGCAAGTGTAAGTCCCGACCAATCCTAATTTCTTGTGCTTTTACCTAACAGCTGCAACAGATGCTTGCTGGGGCATATACAGTCTTTTCGCTCACTAATTGCTCTCTGCCCTTCCTCATCTCCTCTTTGATGACATCCGTCTATAACCCCACGGTTCAGCAATACCAGCTCATTAAGTCATTTTCACTGCTTTTGTTGGGCATGTTCCTCTCCGCTCTAGCCACTCTTAACTTCTCTCTGGCCTTCCTTGTGGGGGTTATGGCTAGTCCGCTCTCCTTTATGCACCCATGGCCGCACCATCCCGCCGTCCGGTGGGCTTGCGCGGCTTTTCTTCAACTTGCCTCACCTACGGCAGCTCTGTACTCCGTCTCGACGTACTTCAACATTAGCCTTGGGAACGTTCTCAAAGAGGCGGCTTTCGGGTGGGATGTTTGGGGCATGTATACGCCTGTTATTATCTGGGGTGTGTGGTGGCCTGCTTGGCTGATGGGTTCGGTAGTTGTGCTCGGGAAGCCTGCGTCCCTAGTGAAGAGGGCTTAGACATACCATTCGAGTCTTGTTGGCATTCAAGAAAAACCAACAGGCGTTGTTGGACGAGGGCATGTTTTCATGCAACCATTGGTACTTGCATATCAGGGGTATAGAGGCCGTCGTCGTTTGTCATCAGAATCATTTAGGCCCCCTGTCAAGGCCAGCTATTCTTCATCTCTCTAATTCTAGTGGTGTACACTGGTCTTTCCTACCGACCAACATTACAGACGCCTTTTTGGTCAGCCCGTAACCTTTCTCCTCCCTAAGCAGCCCACACATCGCCACCGGCCGTCTCGATCCAGTTTCCGAGCTGGTTAACCTGAGAGTCCCAGTCAAGCAGCCGCTGTCGCATGTTGGCAATCTGCTTCATGTCAAGAACCTTCGGCTGGACCCAAGTAATGTGCGCGACCTCATCCACCTGGTCAATGTTTCCACGCAAGAGACCCAGGCTCAGAGCTTTCATGATCAAGTGCTCGATCTCGTCAGGGCGAACCTTGGTCTCCTGAGCGATAGTGCTGAAGGACATAGCGCGGTCGTGAGGTGGGCGGCGGAAGACAGCCTCTGTCAGAGCAGCCAGGTAGATCTTCTGGCGCAGGTGGCCTGCGTTCTCGTTGAGGAGCTCCTTTGAGCGCATCTTAGCAGAAAGGGCCTCGAAGCCCTGGAGATCGCCACGGTTGAAAGCGAACAGGAGATCGCGGAACCACGAGTCCTGGGTTCCCTTGAGTGCGTCGAGGATAGGGTGCAGAAGAAGCTCGCCAAAGTTATAGATGGTGTCAGATACCAAGGCGGCGATGCTGAGGTGGAGTGCCCGTCTATGACGCTCTTGAGCTGTGAGAGAGTTGAGGTCGATGCAGGCGAGGTACAGGAGGGCATTGCGGTAGTATGCGGCGAAGTCCATCTTGCGCTATGGGCAATATCAGTCAGCAACAACCCAAAACCGTGAATCCCACGATTGCCCTACCTGGTAATAGTTGGCATTCGCATCATAGAATGCAGCGTGAACGATAGTCTCGACCGAATCGAAGCTGTCCAGTATCCTCTCGGCCGAATCGAGGTCCTTCCTGGCGCCGTCCATATCCTCCAAGTTCAACTTTACTCTAGCAACGGCAACAGATGCGTACACCAGAGCATCTTGTGAGTTCTCGTTATCAACCTTCTTCGCGACGCCCTGAAGGAAGGAGAGGCGCTCCTCGTCGTCTGTGCCGTCTTTGTTAGTGTTCCACCATCACAGACCAAGGTCCCAAAGGGTCTTACCCTTGCATTCCGTAGCGGCCTTTAAGGCCAAATCAACGAGCTTAAGCTGGTTTATCTTATCCGCAAATTTGAGGATGAAGACCTTGTAGAAGGACAGCCGCTGGGCCTTGCTGCCTGGGTGGCTGAAGAACTGGCCGAGAGCATCGGTGAGCTGGTGCCACAGCTTCCGCTCCCAGTAGTTCTCAAACTCCAGAACAAGATGCTGAAGCTCCTCCGGAGCCTCGTCGCGCTGCTCCGCCAGGAAGTCGGGGATTGTGTCGACATTCATCTTGGTGGTTGTATAGGTTGAGGTTGTGGCTCGTGTGGTGGGGTGGCAGAGCTTCGAGTGCCCGGAGTAACAACGTAATCGGGGCTAATTGCGATGATCAAGGGCTCGTTTTCGATTCGTAAATGTGCGATAGAGGCGCTACTGCCTAGAGACCGGATATTTGTTTTGGTGGTGCCAAACGCCGGGAGCTTCGTGGTTGTAAAGCAGTTGGTATGTGATGAAGGCAAGCTCCAGTGCGGAGGGACGATGCACATAACGCGGCTAGCTAGCAGCCTGGTCAGTCAGCTACGTGCTGTACATATAAGGTACCTACCTACCCTGCCTACCTACCTACCTAGGCACGCATACGATTCGAGACTAGGTAACAGTCCTTACCTAAGCAGCTTAGCGAGGGATAGGACGGATCCGGGTCTCGTCCGGCCATGCTACAGCCAATGGCCGTTTTTCCGATCCTATGACCAGGCCTGGTCCGTGCCTCCACGTGACCCGCCTACCCGCTGCTCGGTTTGGATGAAGCTCGCGACTTTGGAGCTTTCGGTTACGCTGAAGCGTCCAGTTGGTAGTTGATCGGGAGGCTATCGCACTCACTCGTTGCCACCTGGATATTCGAAAATGGCCTCCTTTCCGACCGCCGTGCGGTCAACTCAGAAGGTTGCGCACAATGTGCTGAGAAGGCAGCCCATCTCTGATGTTGCCATCACCCGGACGGGCAAGCCCATCCTACGAACACAGGGCGGAAGGTAAGCAGACGGCTCAATTGCGCGGACGAAGAGCTCTGCTAACCCAACGATTTTCCCAGACACTCCCTCGGTGGTATGGTTTCCGTTACTTGACCCGGAACTCTGTCTAAGAACGATCACAGGACACACTGCGACGGTATTTGGCGCAACGGGCCAGGTTGGACGATACATCGTGAACAGACTTGGTACGACGCGGATATCTTCGAGGCTGGCAACACGTCTAACTCTTCACTACAGCCCGTCAAGGATGTACGGTCGTCATTCCCTTCCGTGAGGAGATGGCCAAGCGTCATCTTAAAGTCTCCGGCGATCTAGGCAGAGTCGTCTTCATTGTATGGTGTCCCTACAAGAGAGGCGTGCATCGTGGTCAGTCGCTAAACCTTACGTCAGGAGTATGATCTCCACAATACCCAGTCGATCGAGGAGAGCGTCAGACACTCCGATGTAGTTTACAACCTGGTCGGCCGAAACTATCCCACCAAGTAGGTTATCTGTATGCATGGGCACGAAGAGCAATTGCTAAGAGTGCGCGCAGGAACTTCTCTCTGGAGGATGTTCACATTGAGGGAACTGAACGTATAGCTGAGGCTGTTGCCAAGTACGACGTGGATCGCTATATTCACGTGTCGAGTCACAGCGCTAGCCTGGACTCTCCCTCCGAGTTCTACCGCACCAAGGTCAGATACAGATACTTAATACACACAGAGGTGATGAACTAACCACTCCCACAGGCGCGCGGAGAGCAGGTTGCCCGGAGTATCTACCCCGAGACGACTATTGTGAGACCGGCACCCATCTTCGGCTTCGAAGACAACCTTCTCCTTAAGCTTGCCAGCGTAATGAACCTCTTCACTGCCAATAACATGCAGGAGAGATTCTGGCCCGTTCACGTACGTTTGACACACGAAGAATTGTTGAAATGCGAGCTCTAATAGCTGTAGTCCATCGATGTCGGCCAGGCTCTCGAGTTGATGCTCTACGATGACAGCACCGCCGGCCAGACTTTCGAGCTCTACGGCCCTAAGAACTACTCCACGGCCGAGATTGCTGAGTATGTCGACCGTGAAATCTTTAAGAAGCGCCGCCACATCAATGTCCCGAAGAAGATCCTGCAGCCTGTTGCCGGCCTGTTGAACAAGGTTCTTTGGTGGGACGTCATGTCCGCCGACGAGATCGAGCGTGAGTTTATTGATCAGGAAATCGACGAGACAGCAAAGACCTTCAAGGATCTCGGCATTGAGCCTGGTGACATCGCTAAGTTCACCTACCACTACCTGGTAAGACCACGTGTGAGGTTCATCTGGAGGAGACAGTCGATACTAACTAAGTCGCAGCAAGGATTCCGCAGCGGCAACTTCTACGATCTGCCACCAGCCACGGAGAAGGAGAAGAAGGAGGAACGCAAATACCTGCACGTTCTTGACGATCAGTAAGCCTGGATTCCATGTGTTGGGGGGGGGGGG
>JABGLZ010000641.1:161790-175962 GCA_014705045.1 Colletotrichum theobromicola | reverse complement strand
CGGCGCAAAACAAAAAAAAAAAAAAAAGAGAGGCTTATCCCATCTCACGCATCCTTGAGCCTGCACTGCATCGCGGTTGGAACTTTCGCCTCTTTCCCCGCAGTTTGTCGTTCGCAGACGGACGAATAAGACTGTTGGTGTGAGCGCGAGTGTAACGTAGTGGAGGGGAACCAGGTCAGCATCGACGGTTCTTGACCAATTTTGACAAGATGACAAGCGGCTTAGAAAAGTTCTAGTCGTCGAAGCGCACGTCGGCACATGATCTGGTGCATGATCGGGTTGGATTGGCGCGTTCAATTGGGAAGTCGAAGCCGTTGGTTCGTTTCAACTGGTCTGCGATGCCATGTTGGTTGGCAACGCTGCTGTGCCGCGCGGCGGCCATGTCCGAACGGACTTCTGCCCACCCTCATGTCCACGAGATCCTCATCCCATGCTGCTGTTTTCCCTCAAAGCCGCACGTAAGAGGCGGGGGTTCCAGCCCGTTCAGCTCTAGCCTGGCGAGTCTTGGATTGTCTTGGTCTGCAAGAAGTGGCCCAGGTTGTGGGATTGTGTGCCAGTTTACTAGTCGTTCCGCGCACCACACACACCTGCCGCGGGCTATCCGTAGCATCCCGTGGGACCATCATCTCGTCTGGTCTCTTCGTCCTTCTTTTTTCGTGTGAAGAACCCCGCTCTTCGGGCGACCGGTGCTCGAGATAACGGCCGGCATAAGGCCGGACCCACCGGCCGTGGAGTTCGCCCCGACGCAGACCGAAACTGATCTCGTTGCACTGCGCCTGGGAATGACATCAAGCCCGTCCACCTCCACTTTTACTCGCTGTTTGCGGCCGACATTGCCTGCTCCCCCCTCGAACCATCGGCCGACAACCTGCGGCTAGTCGGTGTGCCCACCCCGAATCCCCATCCTGCTGCCATCCCGGAATTCCTCGCGTGCAATTGAAGAAGGATTCGGCTGCCTGTCATTGAAGAAGTGCATCCGCATCCCCCCGTTGTGACCCGTTCGCATGCCCCAGTGGGGGATGATCCTGCATTTCCGGGGCCCCCTCGTTGACAGAGCTGCGGTTCTCCCAGTCCGGCGTGTTGGTGCTCATCTCGTGACATCTCCACAGATCTGGGGATGGGGTAAGGTAGGTAGAGATGGGAGAATGAGGGGTAGCTTTCATTCGAGAAAGCTGTCTCGTTCCTGTTCCCCATGGAGGGAGCTAACCCGACGCCGCACCAAAGGTAAGCTGTTGGAGGAGCTGGGTTTCCCACATGCGCCGCGCACATGGTACTGGGGCCGGAGGGGGACTCACTACAAATATTTTGTCAGCCCGTGAAACTCAAAGCTCAATCGTGAACCTGCGCTTCTCTCCTTCTTCCCACCTCACCTCGTTCCTCAAGATACCCAATTGTCCCTTCTTCTCCTTCTCTAGCTCATTGCGCCCGTCGCCGTCGTCGTCCTCGCTGGTGCCATTGAATGCTCTCGTCCCTTCTTCCAAGCCGTTTCAAACACTCCTCCAAGAAAATGTCTTCCTCTGCCGCCGTTAGCGGCCAGAAGCTGTCCTTCGTTGGTGCCATTGACCAAGGCACCACGAGCACGCGCTTCCTCATCTTCAACCCCCACGGTGAGGTCGTTGCGACGCACCAGCTTGAGTTTAAGCAAATCTACCCCAACCCAGGGTAAGTCGCGCCCTCAATTGGGTAGCTCTGGTCGCAACGGCGGGAAAGCTAATCAGTTTGCGACAGCTGGCACGAACACGACCCCGAGGAGCTTGTCTCTTCGGTTGAGCAGTGCATTGACGGCGCCGTCCAGGCCTTTGAGACCCAGGGCCACTCTCGCGACCAGATCAAGGCTGTCGGCATCACCAACCAGAGAGAGACCACCGTCGTCTGGGACAAGACCACCGGCAAGGCTCTGTACAACGCCATTGTTTGGACCGATACCCGTACCAAGGACCTCGTCCGCAAGCTCAAGAACCGACTCGGCGCCAGCGAGCTCACCCAGCGATGCGGTCTTCCCCTCTCCACATACCCCTCCGTCGGCAAGCTTCTCTGGCTTATTGACAACATTCCCGAGGTCAAGGATGCTTATGAGCGCGGCGTTCTGGCTTTCGGTACCGTCGACACGTGGTTGGTCTACAAGCTCAACGGCGGCCCATCGCGCGATGTCTACGTCTCCGACCCCTCCAACGCCGCCCGTACCATGTTCATGAACATCCACACTCTGCAGTACGATGAGGACCTCATTGACTGGTTCCGAATTGACCCCAAGAAGGTCAAGCTGGCCAAGATTGTGCGCTCGTCCGACCGGGAGGCCTACGGCACCCTGGCCAACACCACCCTGAGCGGTACTAAGATTACTGGCTGCTTGGGTGACCAGTCCGCTGCTCTGGTCGGCCAGAAGGGTTTCACTGCTGGTCTTGCGAAGAACACATACGGCACTGGATGCTTCCTGCTGTACAACATTGGCCCTAAGCCCGTCATTTCCTCTCACGGCCTGCTTACCACGGTTGCGTTCGACTTTGGCCCCGGCAAGACCATGTACGCCCTTGAGGGCAGCATTGCTGTTGCCGGATCCAGTGTGAAGTTCCTTGTGGACAACTTCGGCTTCATGGAGTCGTCCTCTAAGCTCAGCGCCCTCGCCGAGACTGTTGAGGACAACGGCGGTTGCACATTTGTTACCGCTTTCAGCGGTCTCTTCGCTCCTTACTGGATCGACGATGCGCGGGGTACCATCTTCGGTATCACGGCATACACCCAGCGTGGTCACATTGCTCGCGCCACTCTCGAGGCCACATGCTTCCAGACCAAGGCCATCTTGGACTCCATGGAGAAGGACAGTGGCGCTGCGCTCACCGAGCTCGCCGTTGACGGCGGCATGTGTAACTCCGACCTCGTCATGCAGGTAAGAATAAGCCCCGGACCTTTTCCGAGCCTCGGCGCGGAAGGAGAAAAACGACGGGCGCTAACCCTTGTAACAGACCCAGTCCGACATCATCGGCATCCCTGTCAACCGTCCAGGCATGCGCGAGACCACTGCCCTCGGCGCGGCCATCGCGGCAGGCTTCGCTGTGGGCATCTGGAAGAGCTTCGACGAGCTCAACGACGTCAACCTGGAGGGTCGCACCATCTTCAAGCCCCAGATCACGGACGACGAGGCTGCCAAGCGCTTCGGCCGCTGGGAGAAGGCTGTCCAGATGAGCAAGGGCTGGTCAAGCTAAAAGGTTTTCGAGGGTCGCACTTCATCTGTTCATTTTTCATGATTCATTTTTTTGCCATATACCACTGTGTTGCTTGGGGGAATCCCATCACGACGGCGGCGCGAATGAGGTTTGGCGCCTGTTGGAGAGAGCTCCGAATTGTATCATAGGTACCACGAGGGAATGACGCATTTTGCCTCTTTTGTCGAAACTGTGTGTTTGTGTGCTGGATCTCCTGCCCCATTCGTATGCGCTGGCCTGCAATATTTTCAAGACTGCCAAGTCGAGGTTTTCAAGGAAACCCGCAGTCGCAGCATCATCGTGATCCATCTCCACGTGCGGAAGTCCCTGTACTGCGTAACGTACGGATGATCGGAAGGCGGGCTGTCCCACGTCTCCATCGTGCCTTTGACTGAGTCGTGAAGGCAGCGGCCCGCAGGGAATTCGCCGTCATTGCTGCCACCGTGGAGGACATTCCGCGCTTCTCGCTCTTCTCGGACGAAGACCGCTGAGGGTCGCAGGTGACGATCGCAAAACCACCAGCCATCTTATGAGGGACCCCGCGGCTGGAGACATCGTCGAAGCCACTGCCGTGCCCCCCACCTTTTGACGGCGATGAGACCGCATGGATGATCCTCGCAGAAACAGCCTGGACAGGGGAAGGCAACGAGCGGGGTGCGGGTTCGGACTGGCCGGGGTGCGGCGCTGTTTGCCAAATAGGGTGGGAGTTTTCAGTTGTAAACTTGGAGACAATGAGGGGAATAGATGGCGGTAACGCGGTTCCTGCGTCTCTGTTGCTGTACGAATAAGCTGTAATAGTACCTTTGTTCCGTCTGTCCATTGTGCGTTGCGACAAAATGTCTTCGGAGATGACCCTCGTTATCGTAATCGCCCCCAGGAACTCGCAGGATTGGGCGCAACGATCTCCCCTCATCCGTTCCGCCCATCCCTCGTTGCCGCGGGATGACTTCTGTGCAACGGTTTTTCCGTGAGAGGCGAGGGCGCAGCGGCCACGGGACCGGTTGGTTCGTTGACTTGGTTGGCGCGCGACGGCGGCGCGGCGGAGTCTTTATTTCTCTCTTCCGCCGTCTTCCGTAGGTTTTTGCGACACCAGATCCAAGTTCTTATTGTGGACAGCAAGTGGGCCCAAGACTGGACCTGGACCGATTTTCTTCTTCGCATCCTTCTTCTCTTTGTGTGTCGGGTGAGAACACCGAAAAGCCCCGTGGCTCGCTCGCTGGCACAGGCACTGCTGGTCAGAATTTCTTCTCACTCAGTCACACCTCAGCGCTCAGTAGCCTGCTGTCATCTGGCGACAAGCTTTCCCGACTCTTTTCCCCCTAGTTTCGTCGAATCTTTGCCTCTCGCTGAAGATTCGGTAGTCTGTCCCTCTTTCTCCTGTTTGCCGTATCATCCCCTCAATCTCGACCCTGTACACACCACCCCTTCCGACAAGCCCTTGCTGCATTCAATTGTGCTTGCGCTTGCGCTTTGCATAGCGCAGCACTGCAGACAGACAGTCTTGCTGCAGGTTCGTGCACTCAACTGGAACCAGCTGCCCACGTTGCCTAGCAAAAGTCCAAGACTTTGCCCTCAACCCGGCCAACCACGGCGGGCAACGCCGGATTATCCCCATATGCGCATCCAGCTGCTGCGGCGCATCCTCCACCATCCCGGCCGGCTGAGGCAATTCGTTAGCCTGCCTTTTACTGCTCGCTGCACGCCCGCATCGCCTAGTGAAATGACCACTTTCTGACATCAAATTCGGCCCTGCTCCTCAAGGCTCCATCCAAAAGGGCCCTGATAAGAGCAAACCACTTCACTTTCTGTCAGAGTAAAAAGGGGAAATGTGGAGTTCCCACGAACATGGGACAGACATGATAGGAACGAATGCAAATGCACGTCCGCAATCAATGGCCGAGGAGGAAGCGAACTCGGTCTTCAGCCACGACGAAGGCTCGAGTGGTGATGAGACAGCCAACAATGGCTCGGCCGGGCCACCGAGAAAGCGCAAGAGGGAGAAGCACCAAAAGACATCGTACGTTGTTTGCTTGCCGATGGTTGATGCTGTAACACCTGGCTGACCGCGCTTCAGATGTGAGCTGTGCAAGGCGAGAAAGGTGAAGTGCGATCGCGCAGAACCCGCCTGCTCATGGTGCGCTCGACACAACCGCACTTGTGTCTATCTTGAGAGACAGAAGCCTGGGAGTCGCATTGGGTTCAGTCTCGAACTTGAGGCCAAGGTCAACAGGCTCGACGCGCTCCTGCAGGCCCTGGGTCGCCGAGTGGAGGACCATATCGCCAATGATCACGTTGCCAACGCCAACGGCCAGGCCCTATCCCCAGCCATCAGTAATCAAGCATCATCTCAGGTCGAAGGATTCCATCACGATGGGAACGGCGTTAGTCCCGCCACCGCCATCCCACGGTCAGCACCTACAACGAACGGAAGAACGCCAGCTTTCGCGAGTCCCTTTTGGCAGAGCGGCGATGCTCAGGAGGCTCTTCAGAATGGAGACCGAACTTCAGTCCAGGCTCTCCTAAACCTCTCGGCTGGCGAGTCTTTCAGCCAGACAGGTGCATCTCCCAGCATTTCTGGGCCGCGGAAAGATGCATCGTCGGTGTCGACCGTGTCAGAGTTCCCGCCACACGACATGCTCTACACACTTGTTGATCTGTACTTCAAACACTGCAACACATGGTGTCCTATTCTTGACCGTAAGACGACATTCGGCGCCTTCTTCGGCTCGACCTCCCTAACCGAAGCCGACCGTGTTCTGTTACACGCCATTGTAGCAACGACACTGAGGTTCATGAAAGATCCGCGGCTATCACCCGAGATGCGGTCTCATTACCACGCCTTGTCGAAAGGACGGGTCCAGATATACGCGATGGAAAATGTCAGCATCGCGGCGTTAAGGTCTCTGGTCATTCTATGTTTGGATGAGCTCGGGACCACCAACGGGCCGCGTGGTTGGAACATGCTTGCGCTGCTCGCACAGAACGTGAGACAGCTTGACTTGTGCGAGGAAAGCAGCGTATACCTCACGGCCGAAGCCGAAGATACACCGCATACTGGGTCGATTCGAAGAGTTGCAACAGGGCGACCCGAGTCATGGATCGAAGACGAGGGCCGAAGGCGACTGTGTTGGATGGTATACCTTCTCGATCGATACGCAACGATCGCAACGACTACGTTCGAATTCATGCTCGACGACAAAAAGATGAAGCGCGGCCTTCCGTGTTCGTACGACTTGTTTTCCAGAAATGTGCCAGTCGAGACGAGATCATGGAGCCCATCCTCCGATCCGACAGCCCCTCCGGCGATCAATAAGCCGGACAATTTGGGGAGCTTCTCGTATCACTGTGAAATTCTCCGGATACTCAGCAAGGTCCACGATTTCCTGAAAACGCCCATCGATGTAACATCCTCGGGCGAGATGGCCGTCTGGCGCAACACATACAGATCGCTCGATGGTGCGCTCGACAACTGGTTGCAGAGCCTGCCGAGTGAATACAGCAGGATATCGGCGCTGTGCCACTCCGATCCAGCCAGCCGTGTCGCGAACTGGTTCATGCTGCATAGCGCGTATGTCACGTCGGTGGTGCGCCTGCATTCCTCGGCTGCGTACCCCACCGTGAGATCTCACATATTCGTCCCGTCGCATTATGCAATGCAGCGATGCCTGTCGGCCGTGCAAAGTCTCGGTGACATTGCGCAAGACGTGTTCGAGGCTAATGGTCTGGACCTGCTCGGTCCCCCTTTCGCCTTCTCCCTATGGGTTGCTGCTCGATTGCTGCTCGTCCATGCAGCAACCGTAGGCTGCCCAGTTGATCCCAAGATTGATTTCTTCATCGAAACTCTCAGACACGTCGGCCAATATTGGGAGGTGGCAAATAATTATGCCAAAATTCTTGCTCGAGTCGTCCAGCGAGGACGTCAAGGCGAAATGAACTTTACTGCCATGAGAAAGTCAGTATCCCGTGTTCGCCATCCTTCCAGCGCCCGGACTCTGCTGACAGTGTGATCCCCAGGAGTGCTCATGATTTGGTGACTTTGACATCCTCAACACGGCGGTCTGGCCTGGAGCCCACATCGACCCAGGTGACGTCGTTAAGCGAGCTGGACAATATCGACGTGTTCGACTTCTTCAATTATCCGAAGATGTCGGACCCACAAACGAGAGCCACCAACGGGCAGACCAATATTTTGCAAGTGCAGGCCATGAGCGGGCTAGGAGGCGATCCCATGAGATGCACTGGCGTACCAGACCCAGAATCAGACTGGCTGGGATTCAATACCCCTTTCAATTGAGGCGGTGTCGGCGGATTTCGCGACCCGCGAGGTTTTTGTTGTCGGGCTTGACGTGTCGCGGAAGATACCACAATACCACTTGAAGCAAGCTGTGGCTGGCGCTGGAGGACTTAACTTGGAAGAGGCGTTTCTGGGGCGCTGTAACCTTGATTATTGATGGATCTCCTGTGGCTTCGAGATACAGCCGCAAGGGAGGTCGGCCCAATTGAATTCGCTGATCCCCGCACAGCTGACGAGACACACTCCACCGTGATTGGGCTCAGCCACTGGCCGTCCGTGTTCGCCATGACGTTGAAGTTGAAACGTTGTCCCCTGTCCGCTCTCAACATCTTGGAACTGCTCTCTACAACTTGCAGTAATCTCATCGACCATCGAAGTTGACGCAGTCCATTGTCAAAAGACCAACATACTACTTTCTTCAATCTCAATCGAATATGGCGCCGAACCAGGGTCTCGTGCATCTCAAGGAGTACGACATCAAGGACAGCAATGTCGAGCTCATTGGCTCGGACATTGACCATCGCGTGAAGTACAACTCCGCCGCAACCGAGCCCGCATGGAACGACGGAAAGGTAGGCCAGGAGGCAGGCCTGTACATATGGCGCATCGAGGAGTTTGAGGTTGTCCCTTGGCCAAAGGAGAAGTACGGCCAGTTCATGGATGGCGACAGCTACATCGTCCTCCACTCGTATAAAGTTGGCTCCAAGGACGATGCTGAGAAGCTAGGCCACGAGATCTTCTTCTGGCTCGGAGCCCACACGACGCAGGACGAGGCAGGCACCGCAGCGTACAAGACGGTGGAGCTCGATGAGTTCCTGCATGGCGCCGCCACCCAGCATCGTGAGGTGCAGTCGGCGCCCTCAGATGACTTCTTGGAACTCTTCCCCAGGATTCAAATCCGCTCAGGTGGTGTCCGGTCAGGATTCCGCCACGTCGAGGAGGATGAGCCCAAGGGAGAAATTCTCACGCTCCTGCGTATCTTCAAGAATCCATCCGTTGGTGCGAGTGGTGTTGTGGTGCACGAGGTCGAACCCACGTGGAAGAGCTTGGACGACGAAGACGTTTTTGTGCTGGACACTGGCGACAAGATCTGGCAGTGGCAGGGCAAGAGCTGCAGTCCGATGGAAAAGGCCAAGGCTGCGCAAGTCGTCAACGATATGACCCTTGCGAAGCACATCGATGTTGAAGTGCTGACGCAGGAGGAGTCGAGATCTCGCGTCATCGTAGGCTTGCTCGGTGGCGACGACGATACCCCTCAGTCCGGATTCAAGTGCCCCAGACCTGTCAGATCGGCCTCCAAGGCCCACGCCGGCGAGCGGCCCCAGAAGCTCTTCCGGCTGAGCGACGCATCTGGCGAGCTCAGATTCGACCTAGTCAAGGACGGCAGCAAGGCGTCCATGTCAGACTTTGATGGCCAGGATGTCTTCCTTCTGGACGATGCGGGACGTGCCGTGTGGGTGTGGGAAGGACAGGGTGCGAGCAGAGGCGAGAAGGCAAACTGGTTAAGAGTTGCCCAGGCCTACATTCGTCAGTTGCAGGGTGCAGACGAGGCCAACGAGGCGCACCTCACACCTGTCGCCAAGGTGGTCGAGGGTAACGAGAGCCGGGCTTTCATGAAGGCTGTTCAGGCGTAAGAGATGGGTGAGGGTTGCCAAAGTATGTAGAAGTATCCTCCAGGCGAGTGGTAAATGGAAAAGAAGACGTGTTTGTTATCGTAGCGTTTGAACTTAATCGAGGAGACGGGGCCTGATACTTCCAATGCGAATGTGATGCTTGACTTGACGTCGACGACAGACGCGGGGTTGTCGAGGCAAAGCTTTCAAAGGCGCCTTCCCGTCCTTCGCGGTTTCCTTAATAATACCATACGGAAGGCGGTGGGCGATCTCCTAGAGGGGACTTTGAAGGAAAGCGCGTCCCCTATGGGCGGTAATCGCGCTGGGTAGGGTCCTGCCTTTTACACTGTTACGCACGCCTGCCATTCCTGGACCGCATATCACGTCTTCACTGAACCAGCGGTTGAGGATTTGATTTGCAAAGAATACTGATGATCTTAATGTAAGGTAGTGGTTCACTTAGGCTTTCGAACGGCACTCAATATGAAGGTTAAACAGTCCGCTGAAGGTCGTGACGCAAATAAGCGATGAGCTTGCTGTCCAGGTAAATAACCCTCGGCGCCAAGAAGACAGACATGGAAAACAGCGACGGCAGGGCAACAGAGCCGATGAGATTGCCGCCAAAGGACGAAAAAAGCCAATAGTAACTACAGAAATGATGGGAACAAACAATTCCCCGCTTGACCAGCAGAGATCTGATCCTTAAGCTCCATCATCGATAACTCGATTTGACATCATGATTGCCGCCGCACAGGTTCTCTTCATGGGCGGTTCATCGTCAGAGTCAGTCGAGCTGATTGATGTCGGTCGCTTCTTTCCTCTGGTGGCCAAGGGATTGGGCAACGGGTGCAGCAGGATTGATCCCGAGCGCCCACGAATCATCGGCATGAGACTCGGAGTCTTGGTGAAAGGGCGTTCTGGAGTCCAGGCTTCTTTTGCTCTACGTGTAGCCTCCTCGTGTAGACGAATGGTGTCTAGGTCCATCGTTTCGAAATGGTGGTTCAAGACGTCAACGAGTGTGTACGACAAACTTTGTTCATATGCAACTTTCACTCGGCTTTCAAACCCGCACTCAGCGAAAACCTCTTTGACGTAGCTTTTGTTCTTTGGTAAAAAGGGTTCCAGGATGTCCTCTCTGAGCAGTGATGCACCTGCATGACAGCAGTTGAGAAAAGTCAGCACATCGCTTCTGGCTTGGAGAATCATCTTCGCTACATGCATCCAAAGAATCCAAGTACCGCCCTTCTCATGACTGTAAAATTCAATTAGCAGGAATACTCAGTCAACAGGAAGCGAAGGGATACAAGGTAGATGGCTCTAGAGAATTCGCTATCGTTCTTACCTGGCAAGAATCAAGTCATTCACACCATTGACAGTCAGTCCGCCATGCCCGTAGTACCAAAGAATCAATAACGTGCTCGACTTCTGGCCGGAATTGAGATTATCGACAGACGTTTCAATTTCTTGGTACAGGGTATCGAGGGGCATGATTTCCGGGATCTGAAACTCCTCTACTTCGTAGTTGTAGGATCGGAAGGCCAACTGCACCCTTTTCATCTCGCCTTCGATTAATGATAAGCCATCACGGTAAAGATCGTGGTCCTCCCATGAGATCAGAAGGACCCGAACTCTATCATAGTGCCTTCGTCTTTGTGAACATGCTCGAGGACCGGGCATCTCAGGTGACGCCGAATACAAGTCACCTCCCTCGCGAAATTGAACCATCGGAGGCTTGGAGACAAGGTCTTTTGTGACATCTGAATTCAAATTGTTGCCTGGCGTGAAAGTAAATGGGGGAAAGAGGAGCAATGGAATCCGTTTGATGCCTGAAGATGAGCCGGGGTAGCGGGCATTCGAAGCCGTTGGATCCAAAGGAATTCGGCTCTCTGTGGCATAATACTGTGATTAGCTGTCAAGATATCGCAAACTATACACAGATCTTTGAGATAAGTGTGGTACATACCTGAGTTTGCAAACGGCCGCTTTGGGCTCAAGGAAACGGCTTTCAAACGGTTGTCTAGGAATGTACAATAATTGTCATCTCCATAGCAGAGAAGCCTACCAAGCTCGTCACAAAACAATACGCTTTCATCCTTAGCTGAAACCGTTCCCTTGATGGCTTCAACGTGTCTGGCTGCTTGTTGGGCTAATGATGAAGTCAGAAACCAGTAAAAGCTGGGTGCACGAAGGGAGGAAACACTTGCCAAGACTATCAATCGAAATATCTGTATGGTTGCTAGGTCCAAGTAGAACAGCATTCATGTGCCACCATTGGATCTCGACTCGATATCGCTCCCATGACAACGGATGAGGGCCGCTTCCAGTCGTTGCGTACCAGACGGTTCCTCCGTCCTTGCTTTCGGATACGACGAGAAGGCCTTGGGAGACAGGGGTCTGAACCGTCTCCCATTTCCGGTCTGCAGCAATCCGAGCGTGTTTTCGCGACTTACCAATCGAACTTCTCGAACACAACCGCGCTCTACGGAGGATTCCTTTAGCTCTGGTTCCATCATCTTCCTCGAAAACTTAGTCGGTGAGGCCTCGCTATTTCAGAGCATGATTCCGCGTTGTTGATGGGTAAGTATGCTGTTGATGGATGTTTATGACTTTATACAATAGACTCTTTCACGTCATTGACGTGGGGAGGGAGAACTACTCAACAAAGAGCACCACGGAACCGTCGTCGAAATTCCACTTTCTTGAGGCTGTCTGTGGTGTAGCGGCGAAGCTTCCATCTTCATTCCGCCCGAAGTTGGTCGATCGGAAACCTGTATACTGAGTGTGACACGAAAAGAATCGCCTCAATGACTCCGAAACCTTCCAGGAGTCATCATCAATGATCTTAGCCGTGACGCTTCGCGCAAAGACTGAGCATGAAGTCAAATTCGTTTCTTTGACTACCTTATGTGGGTCAAATTGCCGTCAAACCCGAATTACCATTTGATGGTTTGCGCCATTAGTAAAATCTCAAACATCTCTGGGACTCGTTTATAGACAAATTCTGCTGTGGGTTCCTTAGTATCAGTGTTTCAATTGTGATCAACCCTCTGGCTGCATCGGTTGGTGGAACTGAGTGGACCAAAGTGCGGATGCTTTTGTGCTAGAAGAGCCGAGAACAACACAACTGAAAACCAACCTAACCACACACAAGACCATCGGCGACAGGACTTTCAATCGCTCACATTAGGCGAATTAGTCTATTAGCAGCTGTTCACAACGCAGGAGGGTGGCCTCATAGCATCGGCGCTCTCGCAAGCACCCTCTGCTGCTACGAAGGACTTTCAGGTCTAGATCTTGTCCTACGTATCATCGGTTTACGTTGGAAGCAACGGCTGCAAGCCGAGGTAGTGGAAGACATTGACCTTACTACCGGTATTCAGGCTGGCTCAAACCCTTTCAACATGCCCGGGATGTGGTCATAGGTAATCTCCACTATCTCTTGGAAGCATAATAACAAAAGAGGTGCATAGAAGAAAGAGAGTGTATTTTGTCAACCTCAATGGACGTACTTGTGTGTCGACGTTGAGCTCAACCGTTAGGATTCTCGTGAAGTGGCAGAGAAAGTTCAATCAATGTTTAGTTGTCGTAGCTGTCATCTCAAATGACTAAGGTAGTTCCCACACCAATTACGACAAGAACGCACAAATTCGCAATCCTATCAACTCCCTGGGTCTATCATCTCTATATTCTATTCCACACTGCTCATGCAGTCATTATTGATATCGACTAGCTCATTATTTCGGCTAATGACCCGCACTGGCAAGGCGTCTTTCCGTCCGGTATTGCATAGCCAGATGCGTAAGGAAGGCCAGCTGCGAGACGTAGGCTGGAGATGCGGATTCTCGGTACGGAGCCAGGGGGTAACCCCTTTCGCCTGGACACCCGGCCACTAAGCACGCTTGCCGCTGAAGGCAGCCATGATCTGCATCAAGTCGTTGTTGATTTTGGCCTCTCGAGTGACGGGAGGGTTGGAGGGCTGGGCGGGTACGTTCGACAACTCAGTATGGAAGGATTCAAGTCTTCGCCCTGCGAGCTCTCTCGAAGACTCAGTTGAGGTGTACACGTGAGTCGGTTTGTCGGCCGGGTTGCTACAAAGGCAGAATCGGTTTAGTCACTATTCCGCCTGGAACGCAAAGAAGGAGTGTGTACCCTGATCTCGCCGTGAAATTGCTGTCGGAAGCCATGACGAAAGGCGTGTTCTAAAAGGTCTGGCGGGCGAGAGATGCGCAGTTGAGGTTGGTGCGGAAAGGACTGAAGAGAGGAGAAGAAAGAGGAATTATTTGCTGAATTACTGACACTGGAAATAGAAATCGAAATGCTCGTCATCTTTCACAGAAGCGAGAGTCACTCTTTCTGCCGATTTGTGTGGTTTTATAGAAGTTCAGGTCACGTCGTGGGATCGAGTTGGGCCGCGTCGCCATATTCTCACGTTGAAATCTTTTGGGCCACTCAGTCCCTGGCGCCGTGATGTGAGCCCCTCGCCGGACATCCTGGCGTGTTTCGAAGTCCAACATCAGTGCAAGAGGGGCCCCGGATTCACCGAAAACCTCACTTTCTCGTCGTCACGGTGTCGGAGTGGACCGGCGGCATCGCATCGATTGGCCATCGGTGGCTCTGTCGAATGGTTCGGGGGGGGCGATTGGAGGAGGTTGTCCGCTGAGGACTCGGGGGCGTGGACGCCTGAAAGCAAAAGCCGGCCGGGCTGGTATCGAAGAAAAGGATATGAGCGTCAAAGACAAATTGGGCCTTACAGTCTTGCATCAGGAGAAGTGGGCATGGTAGCCGCGAACAAGCTCTCCCAAAAGCCCGCTTTCATGGCACGAAAGGTCGATGACTCTGCTCAACATCAGAAGAGGATAATCTGCTGGAGTGAGAGCGTAGGCAAGGAGAGCACAAAAGAGGGGGAAATGTCCAGAGGAAAGCAACGTTGCTCTGCAGGTCAGCCAACGCCGGCTCCGGCCCGGAAACGGGCAATGCCGCCAACGGACGTACTCGCAACTTGAGAGCTTGGATGGTCGTAAGAAGCGGTTGCTCAGCAGTTGCCAATTCCTCCCATTGAGAT